>SSHR01000549.1:0-26910 GCA_006518225.1 Fusarium neocosmosporiellum | reverse complement strand
CCCTGATACAGTACGCTCAATCCTTGCTTCGGATGGCTCTCCGAAGAGGGTGAGGAATACGGCGCGGGGTTCGAGGCTTCCGAAGCTATCAAGTTCATCTCAGGGATCTCAGCCTACGAAGCTGAAGCAAACATCTATGGACATGTCTACCAAGAGGCCCAACACTAACACTTCAAACTCTCCCCCCAAACTCCCACCACGCTCCAAGCCTCCAGTTTGGTCAAAAGATGTTGAACCCTTTGACGACGACCCCTTTGACAGCGATTCTGATGGCCTCGTGCCCCTCTCCGAGCTCATCTCGCGCTCACCTACCTCTCCAACCAAGCGGCACCAACCATCTATCGCAACCGAGCGAAACATCAGCCCCAGTCCAGCCCCAGCGCGGAAGAAGAAGTTACTCATCCCGCGGGCCAGTGACGTGGGCTTCTTCAAGGAGGTCGAGGTGGACGCTGACGAGCGCGACGAGCGGCTGGCTAGGGAGACAGCAGCTCTGGATCGCAAGGGCATCAAGGCGAGCGTGGTGCGGGTGAGTGATATTGGATTTATAGACTTGACTCAAGAGGATTGAACAATGGAATGGATACATGATACAAACGGCATTGATTGCATTACGATGGCGTTGGAGGTCTGGTTTATTCATCATGGCGTTGCGAAGGATATCACTATACTAGCATTTTGACAGGCAGCATATCCTCATGGGATGCATACGAAAAGGGAGTTACAAATAGACTTGTTATATATCTACACTTTATGACTTTTGATGCCTTGCCTTCATCCTAAAGGACTTTTACTATACAATTACAAAACCCAATTAGGGATATCCAAACCCGGCCATACTCCAGTGCCATGCAAATATCCATTCCGGCGCTTGTCTTACTCCGTTTTACACAAGTACGGCATCATGTGCCTCCCATCTCCAAGTCGGGGTCAATTTCTGTTCCTAGATCTCGCTCCTCGAGGAATCGTCGTCCAATAAGTTCGTCTGGCAGATATGTCTGCTTCACCTGCCCATCGCGATAGTTCGGGGGATACTTATACTCCGCGCCATACCCGAGATCTCGCATGAGCCGTGTTGGCGCATTGCGCAGATGTAGGGGTACAGGCAGACCTGCGACGCCAGGTTCACGGAGAGCAGCGTAGGCGTTGTTGAGAGCGCGGTAGGCGCGAGTGCTCTTAGGCGCATTACACAACGCAACAGCACAGTGGGCGAGCGGAATGCGGGCTTCCGGCATGCCAATCTGCTGGGTCGCCGTGTATGTGGCGGTCGCGAGCGGGAGAAGAGTGTTGTCCGCAAGGCCGACATCCTCAGAGGCGATCACAACCATGCGTCGGGCAATGAATAGAGGATCTTCACCAGATTGGAGCATGCGCGCGAGGTAGTAAAGAGCTGCATCGGCGTCGTTTCCACGGACAGACTTGTGGAAGGCAGATATGGTATCGTAGTGTTGGTCGCCCGCGCGGTCGTACACGAGCGTCTTTGTGAGGGCGGCTTTGATGTCGGCTTGGGTGATGCCCTCGCGGGTTGTAAGGGAGAGGGCGAGTTCGAGGAGGTTGAGGGCGGTTCGGGCGTCACCATCTGCAAAGCGAGCGAGGTACGAGATCATAGCTTCGTCGAGGAGCGGCGTAGGAGGATAGACGGATTCCTCCTCGCGAATGGCGCGCTGGAGGATACGAACGACGTCTTCGGTGGTGAGACTCTGGAGAGTGAATGTCCGGCATCGGGATAGCAAAGCAGTAGCGACCTTGAAGGAAGGGTTCTCTGTCGTCGCGCCAATGAGTGTCACGGTACCAGCCTCGACAGGCTTGAGAAAGACATCCTGCTGGGCTTTGTTGAAGCGGTGAATCTCGTCGCAAAAGATGATGGTCTTGCGACCGGTGAGGGCGAGATCGTTGGCCGCCTCCTGAAAGAACTTCTTGCACTCGGCAACCCCTGTACTGGTGGCGTTCAGCTCGATGAAGCGGCTGCCGACCATCTGAGCGATGCACCGCGCTATTGTCGTCTTGCCTGTGCCTGAGGCGCCCCAGAGAATCATGGATGGGACTTGGCTCGACTCGATGAGGGAACGGAGGACGCCGTTTGGTCCGACGAGGTCTTGGCCGAAAACATCGTCGAGTGTTCGTGGCCTCATCCGCTCTGCCAAGGGAGCTGCCCGTTGTGTTTTCGTCTTCTTCACAGCTCTTCCATCCTGCTCTGCCCTCCCATTTGTCACGCCCGAGTCGCCATTTGTCGCATTCTCCGTCTTCTGACTCGCTCCAGCCCCAGGGCCATCCTCAAAAGTCCTCTTCCTCCCCGTTATCGGCTGCAGAGCTCCTTTCACAGGCGTCGACACTCTATTCTCAGAGGCAGCCTGGCGCTTCGAGGCAGGCGTCGAGAAGAAATTCGAGGCATTGCGCTTCTGCGATCCCGGCTGAGGAGTCTGCGACTGCGGCGGCGTGGTGGCCTTGTCCTTGTCGACAATGAAGCTCTCGCAGCCCGAGTCGATGTGGCCGTTGATGTCGGATGACCTTACGGACTGGTTGCAGATGGGGCAGTCGACGGGCATGGTCGGCGAGGGGAGTGGAGAAGATGATTCGCCAATCGCCGGGTGACGAAAGGCGAGGGTGTAGATGCTGTGCGACTTTGTGGCTGCCGTCTTGTGTGATCGTTGTCGTGGTGGTGGTGGTAGTGGTGGTGGTGGTGGTGCTGCTGCTGCTGCTGTTGCTCGTGGAGGTATTGAAGCTGTGAGAGCTCGAGTGACGCGATGCGTAGGAATTTTGGCTGCAGCTGTAAAATGTCAGGGACGCCGCGGACGCGCCCAGGGCAGGAGATGATACGTACCGAATCGCGGGGACCAATCCATGGACAGCGGGCCGCTTTCGGCTCCACAGATTCGGTATTTGTTAGTACAATGGAAGAGAAGACTCAAATGCGACGTGAAGGAGACAGATGGAGAGGAAATATTGCATGGTAGAGCATTCATTCAATGGAAGCCTGGGTTAATATCATAGGCTTCTTTATTTACATGATTCTGTACAATTCTTCACCCTTCCCACCCCCTATGACTGCATACAGAACATGCAGGTTCATGTCATGCTCAACCATCCGCAGCACCCCAAGACAGCCTCTCAAACCCCAGCAACAGGGTTCAAGCAGGTAAAAGAATGGGTGAACGCCCTCTCTGGCTGGCTGAGCACCAAGCCTCCTTTACAACTTCAGCTGGATCACCTTGCCCCCAAGGCAACCACTATCCACAAAGCTCATTGGTCCATTCAGTAGTTTCATGTCAACCCTTGTTTATTCTGTGTCCTTTGAACGAGTTGCGAGATGCCTCGCCTCCTGTAACTCCGCCCCGTGGAAACTCGCCTCTTCGACCATCCACTACATGAATCATTCCATCCGATTATTTCGCATCAAACCCCCTTCTCCATGAATAAAATCAACACCCAATGCTAGAAACCTCTGATGTGCAGCTGACCGCCTGCCGTCCGTTTCATGCTTGTTGGCAATGCATCCCATAACGCCTTTTCGTGCTGCCTCGCTGCTGCTGCAATGTCGCAAATCTTGTCACATCGCCATGGCCAAAAACATCCTATCCCAGTCTTGGTCGTAATAGGGATACATGATAACCACTCCTTAAGCTGACGTCTTTAGAGACCGCACCTTGGGTGATGCGATACTCGTTTCCGCCTTGCGCTTTCCGAGTACCGGCTCTGGTGTTCGCCCCAAACCAGGTGTGCTCTCACGGTCTCTCGTTGCTTCTGCATGACATGAGGCATGGTATGCCCGGTTACCCACCAAGACCGTGTCCAGCCACACCCACTCCTGCGCAGTGTCGAGCCACTTGTTCTCAAACCGATCCTGACAGATCGGGCACACGGTGTTAATCCCACGTGAAGGCTCTGGCACGGCGATATACTTGGGCTTGGCGGCCTCTGACGCCTTTGAAGCCTGTGCTGCCACCTCGTCGGGCCCAGGGACATGGTCCACATCGACAGCCTCCCTCGACTTCAGCCAGTCCTGCTCCTTATTAGTAGCGGTCTACAGCGAGAAGAGATGAGTCGAAACTTACGCGTTGGTCAACATACCAACTCCGGTGCATGCCTCGCTTCTCGGCTTCGTTGGCTCGTTGGTGCACACGGAAATGCCAGTCCATGTGGGCAGTCTTCTTCTTCTTGCCCTCTTCATCAGTTCGGAATCGTCGGCCGCACTGCGTGCAAGGAGGCCCGAGATCGTCATGGAGGCGCGAAACCAAAGAGGGATGGAATCTGGTGAGATGAGGGTCAGCTGCTGTGACTAGTACGTAAACACAGGAGACTCACGGTTGCTTCAAAGCGGCCACATTGATGCCGCCACTGGGCGGAGTGTTGAAGTTTGGCAACATCCCAGCTGCCTTGGTCGAGGCCAGTAGGCTCGCGATGTTTGGGGGGACAATCGGTGCTGGCGGCGGCGCAACAGGAGCAGCCGGCGCAGATGCTGATGGAAGCAAACCTGCTTGTCGAAGTTGCTCCAGGAGTCCCATCGCACCCCCAGCTGCCGGTGCTGGTGCTGGCTTTGGAAGCTCAGCATGAACTGGAGGTGGTGATCGGATGGCCACGTTGGCATACGCTGGAGGCTGTGTTGGTGTCGAGTTCTGAGGCGTCGCCGACTGCCTGGCCATCAAGGCCGCCAACGCACCCTTGCCCAACAGCGAGTCGAGCGTCACACCTCCCAGTGCCGCAGCCGCAGGGGCCGATGAAGGGGCTACGGACACCGGAGGCATTGGACGTGCCTGGACGGGTACGGGAGGAGTTGGTGTAGGTGTAGGTTTCTGGGCCAATGGCGCCATCATGTTTACGGCAGCAAGTTCAGTTACTTTGTTCTTAATGAGCTCGAGCTGGTCCGGAGGCAAGCTAGTGCTCTTCACAATGCCCTGGAGGTCCAGCAGCGCTCTTAGTCTGGTCTGAACACTAGCATCTTGAGGATTCCGCGAGGCTTCCGCCTGCATCGCCACAATCAGGTTCTGAATGTCATTGCTCAATGTTTCTATGCTTATCCCAGCGGGGGTGGGCGTCCCACCGACCCCGTACGCCCCGGGATAGGGAGGTTGGAAAGGTGCAGGTGCAGAGTTGTTAGGTTGTGGTGTTGAGTGAGGGGGATAGTATGGAGGCTGCCAAGAGTTAGCCTGAGCCTCGCCGGCTTGGGAGACACAACTTACCTGCTGTCCTGGGAAGGGCTGCCCTCCGTTTGCAGGGTACTGCTGGGCTGGATAACCGGGCTGCCCTCGCATCCCAGGAGGTGTAGGAGTATCACGATGGGGGATTGCTGATCGTGGACGACCAGGCATCATTCCTGGCTGAGGCATACTTGCAGCTCGTGCCTTCATGAGCGCATTCTCAATCGGACGCACCAGCTCATGTGAAAAGACAGGCCTGCTGTCCATTGATCCACGAACCGGCTCCTTCCACGTCCGAAGCATCTCCTCCATCTTGCGGCGAACAGGTTGGTCGACTACCGCATATGATTCCATGAATGTTTTGAAAAGATTGCGACCGAAGTAGAGGGTGTAGGGCGTGCCGACATTTTTGACGATCGAATCAAGCACGTACAAAGCTGGCAGTTTCTTGTTCGGGGGCGCCTACCATGGCAAGTTAGCCTTGTATCACCAAGGGAATAAAAAATATCGCATGAATTTAGACGAAGAAGTAGTTCGCATGAGAGATCTGCCTACCTTGAGGATGTGCTGCTGCAAAACCTCGGCAATCGCCAGCGCATGCTCGGTATTCTCGCGGGCAATCGTAGTCAAGTTGCTGATTTCGAATCGCATGTTGGAGGAGAGGTCCTCCAGCGCGAGGCGGTAGTCCTCCGCGACCTCTGCAGAATCCGTAGTCATGATGATGGATGAATCTGGTGTGAATCAAGTCGCAAGACAGAAAAGGAGGGAAAAGAGATTGGTACGGGGGTGAAGAGGATGTCTGGAGGAAGGGGGAAAAGGCCAAGTCGTGGCAACAATGAAAGTGGTCAAAGGCGAGAACAAAGATATCTCCAGAAGCAGACGCCAAAACGAACTTGCAGCAGGGGGCAGAAGCTTCCGGTGCAAGGCACAACAGTGCGTTCTAATCTGCAGAAGTTTATTCCCAAACAAGATCTCCCTCCTGGCACGGCACGCGCACAGCTCGTCTAGCCCTAGTACCAGTATTCCCAGAGCACCCTTGCGAACGAACAAATGTTGCAATCAAGAACCAGCAGACATAGCCCGACGTCACCAGTATAAAACGCGCGCGCACGCCTGTTTGGGCTCTCGAATACGCAGCGCTGCGATCACAACAAAGAGAAGCTCCGACGGGATCCGAACAGGCGCTTATCGGGTTTGCTGACCTTGGGAGGCAAAGGTGTCGCGTGTCGAAGGGACTGTTTGCAAATCGCACGCCGAGTCTATCTGAGGTGGAGAGTCGAGGGGAAGCCTTGTCACGCGTTTGCTGTATTGGCCGATGTGTCGAATTAAGGCCCGTGACAAGGTGATCGGTCGGTGATGATGTGAGAGAAGAGAAACGGGAACCGAGTTTGGGTTCTTGACGAAGCGTCCCGTCGTTGCCCGCAAGTTGGGGAAGGCGCCAACCCACGTGACTCCCAGGTTGCCGGTACGTACCTGTTCTAGATCGGCATCTCTATCACCTCACATTCCACGGCCACACCATTGGGCATCCATTCACGATATCACGACAATCAAAACGAACAATATATGTTAGAACGATCGATTTTCAGTAAAGGTGACTAGTAAAGAACTGTTGGCAAGGACAAAGCAAGCCGTAACTAAATCCGATGGTCCTTCCCAAACGAGCCGCTGGGTATTTCATTAAAACATTAATCCAGACTCCCTTCTTCCAAACGCCTTTGTTCATTCATTGTCTTCCTTCAACGAGCGTTGCTTCCGTGCTTGCCTCGCTTTCTTCCCAGACTGAGCCTTCCGGCATGCTTGGTCTTCCTTCTTCGCCAAGCTCGTTCTTTTTGTCCTCCTAGAACCGCGACATGTGCGCCTCAGAGTAATAGCTGCTGCGACCATTGTTCATGGGGTGGAGGGCCGTGTCGGGACGCCGAACAGTGGGCACGATGGGGCTGCGGCGCTCTTGCTCGTAGTCGTTATCTCCACCGATGTGGCTGTGGTCGAAGTGAGGTCCTGCGTTGCGCTCGAGATCGGCGTCGCGAGGGATGGGCTGGCTGATGTTGGGTCTGGTGGAGGCGTTCTTATCGCCATCCTTCTTCCAAAAGAACGACATGAACTTAGCACGTGGCTTTTCGTTAAGAGAGCTGCTGCGGGTGGACATGGGCTTGTGGAAGGACTCGTCATCGCGGCTCGTCGCGAGCTCGCCCTCAATTCGGACGATGCGGGCGTTGATGCCGTTGGCCGAATCGCGGAAGATGAGGGAGGCAATGATGTTCACGACGCCAAAGGTAAGGCTGAGGATACCAGCAGCCAGGACAAGTCGCCAAAATGGGAGACCGAGCTTGTCGCTAGAGTTGGCCGACTGGTTCAGCTTGCCCAGGACGTTGCAACCGATGAGGATCATGGCGACACCGAGCCAGGTAAGACCATGATGCTCGGAAAGGACAGGCCAGGTCTGACGGAAATACGACTTGGCAATGGGAAGCTCGGAAACGATGAGGAAGACGGCGGCCGTGCTGGTGAAAAAGAGAGAGGTGGCGTCAAAGAAGAACCACCCGTTGGAAGTATCGATCTTGATAATCAGAGTCCAACATGCAACGACGGCGGCAAGGAGACCGATGATGGTAAGGCCACGGAGGATCTGGAGGAAGATCATCCCCGGGCCGCGGAGACCTGAGCCAAACATGATGGGTGTAGTAGATTGGTAAAGAAAAAGATGGGTAGTGTTTCGGTCGACTGGCGTTGATCGACGAGATGTGGATGATTTTGGTAGATGTTCTTCGCGAACGAATCCCGTAGGCCTGAAGAGAGGGAGCGAAGGTGCGGTTCTGAGAAGGAGTCAGTGAAAAGCGCAGAAAGAAGGAGGTGCTCGCAGATGGGCTCTTACCAAATGACCTTGGTGATGGGAATGAATCAGGAAGCGTTTGCGCGAGCAGTGATGTTCCTTGGGTGAAGCTGATGTTTGTATAAGAGAAAGTGATCAGGAGAGAGGAAGAAGTCGGAAGAAAGAAAGGGGTTTTGAGAGCGAGAGGGGGGAAGTGCCTGAAAGAGAGCAATAAGTATTGATGGCGGATCCAGTCCAAAGATGACAATAGAAGCGAAAGGGGAAGTTTTTAATGATTGAAAAAGTTGCGTCAATGGCGGTTCCTGAACACCATTGTCGAGGCTTTGAATAGAACTGAACAATAGGAAGTGAGGGAGGGCTGCTGTCATTGAACAGAAGAGGCAGGCTCATGCAGCCTTTAAGAGCAGCTGCGCAATATCGGTACATCAGCGTCAACGCGCCCTTGTTGGGTAAATCGGGCATGCAGAAGAGGCGTCGTGATCCCTGCTTGCCAGTGTCAACCAAGCAGCAGCTGAAGCAGAGTCCTGGAGGTGTCGCGTGGAGGGGGATGCGGAGGGGCGCATCGCGATTCGCCGTTTCGTCCAGATCGACTCGTTCTGAGGTGCATTCTCAGTGTCAGGCTCCACTCGGGCCCGTATTGCTGTCAGAGGATGAAAGAAACTTCCAGCTCTGCTGTCTCATGGCCGCGATATCTGGCCTAGGACGCGCTCCCCAACAGAGCTCCGTCTCACTTCACTAGAAGGGCGGAGGTGCCTTGGGTGGACAGCAACAGGCCGCAGCGACTTGGACCAGTCGACCCAGGTCAGCGCCTAACTCTGGGACTTGGGCGATTTCACCAGCGAGCGGTTCGACTCTTGATGTTTGGGCGGGCGTCACTGGATGGTTTGCTACTCTACGCATCTCAAGACCAGGGTTGAGGGAGGGAATGATTGGATGAGCAGTTTCAAAACGTCGTTTCAGAAGCCCTTCTAGCCCAGAGGTGGGCCGCGTGGGCAGCGCTAAGTGGCCTGGCAGTGAGCCGCATACAGGGGTGGCACGCCACCGAAGAACATGAGATTCCGGGGAGCTGCGACTCAGACGCGGGGGACGTTTGGGTGCCACGAAGCTCGACATGATGCACAAATAAAGACGTGATGCTCCAAGTTGGCTGATGGTTTTTTCTCATGACTGCAAAGAGCCATCCGGTTTGTGACCGGAACATGAAATCTCGGTTTCAAAGAAACGGTTGGTGTTGGAGGTCAGCCCAACCAAAATTGGATCCGTCGCCCAATGATTGTTAGGCGCCCGCCGTAGTAAGAGCCGCCTTGCAATCATCAACTCCAACAAGACAAGACTCTAATTCTCATCCTTGGTCTGTTTTTAGAGTTAACCTTGGCCTGGCAGGTAATTTTTACTCTCGTTTTCGGGTCCTGTTGGTCGCTTACATCTCGGCCGCGGGTCAACACCAGGCGCTTGTTCATCCGGCTGGTACCCGCGAATCGATGCTATTTCGGATGAACCTGACCCATCGGCGATTCTGTAAGCGCCCGGGCTCGGGACGGCCACAGATTCTAGACCACCGAACGGGTCGCCAGTGATCTCACTATTATTAAATCATTCCATGTTTGCGAGTGCTGTCAAGAGAGAAGCTAGACGAGCTGAGTCACTTCAGGTTCGTTTGGTCGTGGGCGCATACCTTAAAAGCGGACTACTGCTCGCTGTCACGGTGCTTCCCAAACCACTGGAGGTGATACAAGGGGGAGTGACGCACCGCAATCGTCTTGCGGGCAACTGTGAACTCGGCCCCCATGAACATTCCGTTCATGTTGGAAATGCTCTTCTTAGGCAAACAAATGTCGGGTGGCTGCAATCCTCGTAAAGCAAATCTTGGTGGCCCTTGTTGTTGCGTCCCCCAGCGTCGCCTATTGCGATGAGAACTTCATTTCAAAAGACCCTGGCGCAAAGTGTATCGATAGGAGACTTTCAGGTCTCAAAGGTCACCAACGTACTGAGAGTCCAGGTCTGCATTGTGTCTCCTATTTTGCTGGTTATTTAGCCTATCTGGGCAATTTTCATTCCGGCGAAATAAGGCACTTTTCCAGCCTCCATGTGTTAAAGGAACCTCAAACAATGAGTAGACATACAAAGAAAGTAGAATGAAGAAACTGAAAGAGTTTGAATATAGAGTAAACGGAAATTATTAAGTAAACACAACGAAAAAATTACGCTCTCCAACGGTGGCATAATATTCATCACTCACCCTGAAATGCTCTAGGGTGACTATCTCTCAGGCTGCAGGCTGCATACTCGCTCGTTCGAAACATGCGCGAGAGCTTGGAAGTAGTTTAGAACACAAAGTCTGACAGGATTCAATCGCATTTCTATTAATTTACTCTCGGGAAACATAGTTAAAGGATCAGCGAGTTCAGAATGGTTTGATCAAAGTCATGGGTCGATGTCAACATAGTCTAGGGCTTGCCATATACTAAGATAAAATTATAATGAATGAGTATTAATCATTTCGAATGGCATATCTCCTGAATATGTATTTTGGAACTATTTTTATAATACTCATCGCCAGGTATATTCTTGGCTCGGATACCTTTGTAGCACGGGAGTCGTGGTCGCCGCATTCTTTCCGGCCTTGACTCATGTTGGTGCTGTGCTCGCTGCAGGTTCAACACGACCTGTTTCACATCTTAGCCCCTGTTCAACCATCGAAATCTGATTCGAGGATAGAGATGTATGCCAAGAATACTGACTGATCGCCGTTGCGCTCGCTTAAGGCTGGCGCTTGACAGGAATGTCGCATGCTCAGCGATCAGGCGCTTAACGGAAGACAATACATACTGGCTCTTGTCCACTGCGGTTCGAGCAGCCAAGGTCCGGCTTTTCAATCTGAATGAATTAATCAAGGCTCAATACTAAGCTATCGGCCATATCCTATCACGAATGCTGTCTTCAATACGTCGTATCTTCCGCAGCAAGCCGGACAATGACTGGGCCATCGGTGGGACCAAGGCTCCCGAAGCCCCATCCGAACCAGCACTTCGGCGGGCCAAATCCTTCTTTTACTCTGGCTTAAAGACTCTTCACAGCTCACAGAATGACGCCGTTGAGTAAGGTCTTCACCGGATCATCCTAACTATTAGAAGGTCACCTTCTAGTAATTAGAAGATCACTCTCCAATAATTAGAAGATGACGCTCTAATCCTAATAGTATCGTTTTTATCCATGGTCTTAATGGTGACTGTGAAAAGACCTGGACCGCAAAAACTGAGGTACAGCCGTGGCCAAAGGTCTTTCTTCCGCCGGAGGTCCCGAATTGTCGTGTTCTTACGTACGGGTACGATGCGGGCCTGGTCGACTCGTCCAAAAATCGAGTTTCGGATCATGCTCACACTCTGTTGACGTCTCTCGCATCACATAGACAATCTGATGATACAGTAGGCGTTTCCACTGATTACTTTCTGCTCTTATACTCACACTGGTAGGCCGAGAGACCCATCATCTTTGTCTGCCATAGTCTCGGCGGATTGGTCTGTCAAGATGCCCTGGTGGCAGCCAAACAGCGTCCCGAACCACATCTCCAAAGCATCTTTCACCTGACTCGAGGTATCATCTTTCTAGGAACACCGCATCATGGGTCAAGCCTCGCCAAATGGGGAGAGATGTTATCTCGCTCCGTTGGCATGATGAAGCAGACCAACACCGAGATCGTTCGGCTACTTACGCGCGACTCCGAAGTTCTCGCCCGTATCCAGGACTGCTTCCACACAATGATCATGGCCCGAAACAAGGAGGAAACAAACAACATCGAAATTACCTGCTTTTACGAAGAGCTCCCCATGAAAAGGATCGGCGTGGTTGTTCCAAAACACTCGGCCACTCTCCCCGGATACATCTCGATCGGAATTCACAGCGACCATGCCCAGATGACAAAGTTTGGTAGTCGCACTGAGCCAGGGTTCCTGGCAGTATGCGGTGAACTCAAGCGCTGGGTCAACAAGATTGAGCAACAGGGACAGGCCGAATCAAAGAGCCATCACCCTGAGCAGGTTGCTGAGGCTATTCCACATTATCTCATCCCCTACACCAGCAATCCGGACTTTGTTGGAAGATCAGATATCATCGGCTCATTGAAGGATCAGCTTGGCCACTCGGAGCCTATGCCACGGAACAAGGCACACCTGCGAGCTTCGCTATGTGGTCTCGGTGGTGTTGGGAAGACGCAGGTTGCACTTGCGTACGCCTACTGGTTACAGGAAGCTCACCCAGAAATTTCAGTCTTCTGGGTTCATGCCAATAGTGCTGAACGGTTTGCCCACTCCTATGCCAACATCGCTGAGGAGTGCCACATCCCTGGCTATGATGAGTCGAGTGGTCTCGACAGCCTGTCGGTCGTGAAAGGCTGGCTTGAAAGCAAGGATAGTGGGAAATGGCTGATGATTATCGACAATGCCGATGACATGCAGCTCTTCTTTCCTTCAGGGGCTGGAGAGAAGCTTAACGACTACATACCTGAGTGCGCTCACGGAACCGTTGTCGTCACGACAAGGAATCTGCAGGTGGGCTCAAGGCTCACAAAAGGGAAGCGCCCCATCGAGGTCAACAAGATGGATGAAGATGAGTCAGTTCAGCTTCTTGTCCGTGGACTTCAAGGCATCGATGAGGATCCCAAGGATCTGCTACGACTTTCATCCCGGCTCGAGTTTCTACCTCTCGCACTTGTGCAAGCTTCGGCATTCATTCAGGAAAACACCATCTCGGTCAACAAATACCTGGAGCTCCTAGATGGGAGCGAAAAGGGCTTGGTGGATCTACTGAGTGAGGATTTTGAGGCAGTTGGGAGAGACTCGGCAACACCTCGTGCCGTCACCGAAACCTGGATCCTTTCTTTTCAACAGATCGAGCGACAATATCCCTTTGCGGCCGAGCTTCTCTCTCTCATGAGCCTTTTTGACCGACAATCAATCCCCATGGACTTCCTCGAGTTTTACAGCGAAGAGAAGAAAGGGGAGTCCAGTAGTGCTCTGCAGCTTGTCAAGGCTCTTGGTGTCCTTAAAGCTTTCAGCTTTATCATTGCTGAGAAACGCGGCGACCACAACATGCACCGTCTGGTACAGTTGGTGACCCGGGCTTGGTTGAATCGGAATGGCACCAAGAACGAGTTCACAAGATGGGCGCTCCTGGCAGTCTCGGACTCTTATCCTTACGGCCACTTCGAGGACATCTCGACATGCAGCGCATATCTTGCACACGCCTACGCCGTCTTGAGTTCAGAAGACACTGATTCGGAGACAAATACCAAAGACACGGATCTAAACACAGAAGACCAACTGGTCAGGGCATCTCTTCGCCATAGAATCGGCGGGTTTTTCTTGTTCCAAGGTCGATATGCAGAGGCCGAGAGGCTTCAGCGACAAGCGATCAACACAAGGACCGACCTGTTAAGAGAGGATCATCCCGAAACACTGATAGTCATGTCCGACCTTGCCGCTGCTCTATGTAACCAAGGTCAATGGAAAGAGGCCGAGGAGTTGGAGGTGCGTATCATGGAGGCGAGGAAACGGCTGCACGGAGAGGAGCACGAGCAAACGCTCGATGCCATGAACAACCTCGCTTTTACCATCTCAGAGCAAGGTCGGCTGAAGGAGGCAGGAGAGCTCTGGGGCCGCGTGCTGGAGATTAGGAAGCGTGTGCTTGGGGAAGATCACTTGGATACGATCCTTGCTATGAACAATCTCGCCACAACACTTGGAGCCCAAGGTCAAAGCGAAGAGGAGAAGGAGCTTCAGAGGCGCGTCATCGAGGCGAGAAAGCGTTTACTCGGAGAGGAGCACCCAGATACTCTCATAAGTATCGGAAACCTCGCGATGACGCTCTACGAAGATGGCGAAACCTGGGAGGCAGAGGAGCTGCAGGTGCAAGTGATGGAGGTCAGCAAGCGGGTGCTTGGAGAAGAACACCCCGATACTCTTATCGCCATGACAAACCTCGGGCGGACTTGGACTTTGCTGGGCAAGCTCTCGGCGGATACGAAGCACCTCTACCCTGACGTGGATATGCTCGGCGACGCTCTCGCCCTTCTCCAGGACTGCGTTCGGCTTCGGCGTCAATTGCTCGGCGAGGATCATCCGGATACACAGGAGTCGTACGCGTGTCTAGAGGAGTGCCGAGCTGCATTAAATGCCGAGGCAACTCAGCAGGTGGAAGCTCAGTTTGCTGAACTTCCAGACAAGACAGATGGTTGAACTGCCTACCCTCGCTTTGTACAATACCTAAATCCAGACTAATCATCACTAAGCCTTACCTCGGAAGAAAGTACTCTTGGCATAGTATTCTAATGAATGAGATCATTCTTAGCATGTTATTTAGTTATCCTAATAACACTAGGACGGGGTACGGACCAGAGCTCCTTGCTAACTAAAGGGATAGATGTATTTAATAATAAGTGATGTTTCCATCCGAACTTTCATTTTCTAAGTCTGAACTAACTTAAATATTTTATGGCAAAGTACCTTGTCTCTCCGCTAATAGATAGGATATTCGCTGTGTGTAATTCGCAGGTAGTAGGCTGTAGTTTAATGTATTCCGGTTTGTAGAGCCTGCCCCGTTTTGACTCTTCTAAGCTCGAAGAAGTTCTTCGAGTTGAAGAATAGCTTGTGGATCTGGTATCTTCGGCCACTCGTTCTGACGGCAGGATCTCGTATTGGTCAGTGATTGATGTCGTCTACTGAGTCTATTGGCACAGATTGTCGTTGGTGTTTTCCGTGAAAGGCCCAACTCCATGTCAATAGGTACGTGAAGTCTAATCAATTGAGGCTACAGAAACAGACGACGAGTAATAGGAGGCTTAGAGACGCCGTGAAACATTCCTTGGAGAGCCTTGCAAGGCGTTGCCAGCCAAGCCAGCCATCATTCGGCTACCAAGGATGACTACAAAAGTCTTTGGGCATTTGGGACCAAGGCGAGTTTGCAGTCTGTGGCTATAACGCTGTTTCAAAAGCATTGGATCAACGCGAGAGGTACCCCGAACAGTGTGTCTTTGGCCTCGTTACCGCCTTGACGGGCATGCCGATACTACTGTGGAGGCTGAAGGTAATGAGGCTTATCCACAGCAGCCGGGAGCATTGTCACCAAAGCTCAATGGCGTAAACTTTGTCATCAAACTGGGGAAGTGTGCCTCGAAATTGGACATTGAGCGAGAGGTTGTTGAACAGTTTTGGAACAACCCGTGTCTAATTTCGTACAGAACAGTCCATCTATAGAGTCCGAGCTGAAACAAGTCCGAGGAAGAAAAGAACCCTATCAGATACGACGTCACGTTGAAGTCTACCGTTGAGGCTTCGGTCCGAAGGAACAGACGATCGAGACGAATCCGATCACAGATGTCGTAGAATAGGGAGCCCGTATTTGAACTGATCGGCCATTTGAGCTTGTTGATTCACGATAAAGACGTTTTATGATTGCAAGATTGGAAAAGATCTAATTAACAGCTTTCAATAGTTTCGCCTGGTGGTGAATCCTGTCTTTGGAGAGCGTCTGTAAGTCGACATCATGACATCACGTAGCTGCACGGCATCACACTTAGGCCTCGTTTCTAGATGAGATACGAGTCTAGATATCGAGAAAAAAAAAAGATAAAAAGTCTTGGTAAAAATCCCTGGAAGGTCCTCCGAGTGTAAAGGGGTGTCCTACTTGGCCTTTTCTTTGCAACGTCTTGCTCACTCCCTAACATGGCCGTCCCTGTCAGATGGTCCTCCGCCAAGACACATCCTCAGCCCTATTTCCACATTCGGGAAGCAGATCTGCCAGAGGATAAAACATCCCCTGGCGCTAGGAATCTTCGCCTCATGGACGCACGATAAGCGCGCCTTGGCAAGCCTGCTCCTGGACTGCACATTGCCATGCAACTGGATCAAACCATGGAGAATCTGGAAAAAAAAAAAAAAAAGCCTTGCAGTTTTGCATTGGAGAGCACGCCATTGGGATGCTTATTTCATGTGGGAGGGCGTTGGGTTTGCAATTGGCTTTTCGGCACATGCTCCAGAGTCCCGGTAGATCCCCCCCTCCCTTCCTTTAATCTGTTTCTATATCGATGACGGGCTCTCGAAATACCGAACAGGGATGGAACCAGTCCCGTCAGCTTGGGGAAGCCGTGCTAGCCGTCTTCCCGCCCGAACCGGGGGAAAAGCCAGGTCTAGACCTGGGGGGATTAGTCTTCCCAAATGGCGGCTGATGCTTTTTTCGGATCTTGCTGAGACCGAAGGATGCCTTTGTTGCATTGGACCTTGTGTGTATGGCGTCATGATACTCCCAAAGTAAGCAGAGCAGTGCCTCACTCTCGCAGCGAACTCAATGCTTTGATGCACCGGTCCCCTCCGTTTTGGCCACTGGAGGGGAACTCAGTCTTGACTACATAACCAGACCAAAGCCCTCCCCTCACGTCTCGTTTCAAACCATCATCACTTGTTACCTCTTCAACATCATATACAGAGAAAAAAAAAAAGACATGCGTTTCTCAACACTCTTTGCCGCCGCTGGCATCGTTGGCTCTGCCGTCGCCGGTGCCCTCCCGAGAGGGTTCAGTATCCCCAGCGGCAATGGCTTCCCCAACCCAGACCCTCAGGAGGAGCAAAAGATCTCGCTCCAGGCTGGAGGAAAGCTTCCTGGTGGCCCTCTGCCTACCAAGTTAGGTCCTGGGTCTACTATTTCCTTCCAGCTCATCGCCTTTAATGAGCTCTTTGAGACTGCCTTCTTCAGCTCACTGCTGTACAACATCACCAACAGTGTCAAGGGCTTCGAGGTTGCCAAGGACAAGCGTTACGAGGCCGAGAACGTCATCAAGACTGTTCTTGCTGTAAGTTGTTCCACCTTTTTACATCGTCTTCACTCACCAACACCATGATAGCAAGAGGAGCAGCACGCCCTCGGAGCCCTCGCGACTCTCAAGTCAGCCAACAAGTTTGCGCCCTCGCCCTGCAAGTACAAGTTCCCCACCTCCAACCTCAAGGACGCCATCTCCCTCGCCGAGACCTTTACCGCCGTCGTCCTCGGCGTCTTGCAGGACGCCAACGTCGTCTTCAGCAAGGAGGGTCTTCCAGAGGTGGTCCGTCTCATCTCGGCCGTCATCGGTCAGGAGGGTGAGCAGAATGGCTTCTACCGCCTCTACCTCGACCAGATCCCCTCCGAGTCGCCTTTCTTGACCACTGTTCCTGCTGCTTTTGCTTGGTCTGCTCTTCAGGGCTTTGTTGTTCCCGGTTCGTGCCCCGAGGACATCAAGAACATCAAGCTCCCCATCTTCCCTCCTCTGCTGGTCAACGGCGACACGGTGGCCAAGATCAAGGCCAAGGACCAGACCCTCTCCTTCGAGGCGACCCTCCACGTCTCCAAGGCTGCTGAGAAGGTCATCGCCTACAAGGCCAAGACTGGCGGTCTGTACATCACCTACCAGACGGGCCTGCAGCTGCCCAAGAGCGTCAAGGCCGAGAACGTGCGCTGGGTCGGCAACACCATCAAGCTCCAGGCCAGGTTCCCCTTTAACGGGCTCGTCGCTGGCGGCTTCACACATGCCGCGCTGACCACCGCCAACAACTTCCAGAGTGTCGATGATATTCCTGCTCACACTCTGGCCGCCCCTGGCCTCATCCAGGTCCAGGAGCCATCTCTGGCAAGGGCTACTACTAGACGGCCCAGCCGGCCAATCTGACGATCCATTGGGAAAATTACATCTTTTTGGTGCTATTCTAATAATGCTGTAATTGATTGATTGCTACCCTCAAGTACCGGAGAGTGACTGTTCCGATGTAGCGTGTAAGCTCCCGCCCCTCCATCTCGGGTAATCGGAGTTGAAGACGTCTCTGCACCAGTAATATGCTGGGGTCGAGATGGACTAGCCAGGGAAGGGCCGAGCTAGTCGCGGTTGGGTGAAATCATGTTTCTGTAATTCATCCAAGGGTTGACTTTATGGCCTCCTTCCACAGGGCTGAGCCTGGAACACAGCCCCCGGGGAGTTCCTGGACCGTCTCAACACCAAACAAGGCTTTAGGAAGATGTCAATCTTGGGACTGATGGGTATCCTGTCAAGCCGAGTCTCTTCAGCCTTATACGAACTGGGGGAACAACCGCCGGATTAAAGGCTCCGTAATTTTTATCTTCTTTGATGATCAAGCACAAATCCAACAGAGCAGGGTCGTATCCGCAAGGTCCCGTAACTTTGAGCAAGAGATGGGCGGTTTCAAAAGTAACCTTGATCGATAAATTTCCACGTGCATCGAAACGCTCGTGCGCGACCATATTACCCAGAAGACCATCATCATGCAGCATCGTCGTCGATAATATCCTCATCGGGCTCGTCTGGGAGGTTCTCGTTCATGCGGATCAGCAGCTCCTTTAGCTTGCGCCGATTCTTCCTCCAGGTCATAATGTCCTCTTCCTGCTGATCTCGTATTGAGGGTGTCACCTGGTTCCCGTTCTCGTCCTTCAGATAGTCTGGTATCGCATCCTCGGCGGCTTTCCGGCAGCCTTTGTTGTTTGGTCCGTCCCCAACGTGCCATGAGAACGGTACCATGTGCGCCTCTTCGACATGCTCCCTGAAGCTCTCGTCATCGTCAAACTCATAAGGTTCCTGTCGACGCCCACAAGACCCCCACAGACACTGGATTGAATTACCGTGAACGATGTAGACGTGCCGCCGCAGCGTTTCAAGGTTGTGCAGCTCCGCCTTGCAGTCGTTCCACTCGCACAGGAAGGCGACAAACGGCACGTCGACCCGACGGTAAATGTCCCTCGGCGGCGGCGACGGGTTCTTGGGTGGCCGTCCTCTTCGCTTCGGGAAGCCGTTGAGATGGGGCCGGGGCTTGACCTGCCGGGCCTGGCGGGAGGCTGCGGCTGTGAGCTGTCCGTCGCGCTTCTTGACCGACCCCTTTGGTCTTCCCCGGCCACGAGCGGGAGTGGTTGAGGCTGTGTCGCTGGAAACTGCCGTTGATGGTCCACTCGGACTCGGCACGGCGAGGGTGCCGACTGGTTTGAACAATGTTCTTGGCTCTCCCTGTGGCGTCAAGTCCGAGATGACGGGACCGTCGAGGTCCTCATCTGTAACGTTGACCTCATTAAATGAGTCCCAGTGTCCAGGAGATCTGGTCAATATGACGGCGATCTTGGTTTGACGGCCTGGTGTCAACGAGTTTTGTGGTGGGTTGGCGACCTGCTTGACCGGACTCTGGGTGTGACTTCTCGTTGGTGCATCCCTGGCCAGGGGGTCTGCTGATTCGATGCTTCCCATATCCGAATCTCGCCGTGAAAGGTGCCCCGGTATGTTGATGGCCTTTCTTTGGCTCCCGGCGCTGTGGTCGAAACTGTTCAAGTCCATGTTGCGAGCTTGACACGCTCAAGCAGCGCGACGTGATTTGTGAGACGCGTCGTATGCCGAGGAGATATGTACTATAGGATGAATTCCTGAACGAAGAGAATGATCGATAAGGTATTCCCGGGAAATAATTACTGGTGTGAATTGGTTGTTAAGGATGTTGAATGATAAATGTTTTGGTTCTTGAAAGGCAATAGAGAGAAGGCGATGATTGGTGGCGCGCCCAAGCTCACGTGCTCTGCAGCTTTTCTCTCGATGAGAGGCATCAAACGAAACCAACTTCACACAACAAACGCCTTGGCCAAGACTCAAGACCTCAAATTACGATTTAAACACCAAGCGAAATATCATCATCGAAATATGACTTGTTTCACTTCTTTCCTCGATTTGACCTCCAACAGTCGGATCACGGGAACACTCGGAATACCTTCAAACGTTGTGAATCATTCTGCAAGAAGCCTACCGAGCAGTATTGGTACAGGAATATCATAATCATCAATCTCATCCAACCCGTTTGCCTCCTCATGTACCCAACCCATTACACCCTTAGACAAAAGAAACATTAGACCTCGGTCTCGACATCAGGCTTTCGCCCATCTAGCGCCCCCAGTTTCGCCACCTTTCGTACGGCAAACTTGGCCTCGTCCTTGGCAAACTGCATGTTTCGCATCGGTCGCCACTGCATGAGGCCTCTGTGTCGGCGATGCATGTCGCGGCTCTCGGAGCGGTAGGACTTGATCTTCTTGATAGGGTTGAGGCTGTTGCTGCTGGCCTGAGAACCGCTCGTCGCGCTCGTGTTAGCAGTCGCGTTGGTGTCCACTGAAGGGCGACCATTCTCTGAAGGCTCTGAAGGCTCCGTCTCGGCGTCTTGGATGCCCAGATCGGGATCAGAATCATCATCGATGTCGTCCTCGTCAAAGTCGTCGTACTCTTCGCTATCCTGAGAGGGACGGTCACGCTTGGCCATCAGAGCAGAAGGATCCTCGCCAAAGGCTCCGCTCCAGTCAGTACCGTCCTTGGCAAGCCACTTCGCCTTTTGCTTCTCGTCGGCTTGGGCGAGAATGTCTCGGCCATGCGTAAGGGACTCGTCGTGAAGCTTCTGGATCATAGGAGGAACCTCAGCGTGCACCTCTTGCTGGCGCACACCCTCGGCGTAGCAGGCCTCCCAGGTTTCGATCGTCTCGCGGGTATCGTTGGAGCTGACAAACTTGATGTGGTCCGAGTCTGTTCCAGCTGAGAAACGGCCTCGGAAACGGACGCGGCCAACCTGCTCCATCTCGATGTCCGGGATGGTGCGGTAGTTCTCCTCCGTGATGTAGTTCTGAGAGAGTCGCATGCTGTTGTTGCACTTCCAAATGGGAATATCAAAGTCTGTCTCCTCGCCGTCAACGAGCTCCAGGAGCCACAATACCGCATATGCGTCGGGGCTTCGCTTTCCACTAGGGTAGAACTCGACGAAGATGGGTGAGCTGTAGCGATGACGAACAGGCAGGCGAACGTTTTGAGTACCGTCGGCACCACTAATGTCGAACTTGAGACCGTCACCTTCGCGAGAGGAGACTTGCTTCTTGACGTTGGCCGATGAACCGCCAGTCCTGAACCGGAGTCTGGCTTGGTTGGCAGGAGCATAGTTGGTGGTGGTGATTGTGTCGGAGAGGAACTCAAAGGTACCAATGTCCCAACCGAGCTGGGGAGGAGGAAGACGAAGCTCAACCGATCGGAAGAGAAGCGAGATACGGATACGGCCAAAGCCGATGCCTCCGTCGAGAGGATACCATCGAGTGGATTCGCTGCTCGTCAGGAGGATATCGGTCAGCTTGAGAGGCACAACGCCGATGATGGGATCATGCTGTCGGTTGCGGGAGTCGCGAACCGCCACAGTGACAATGCAGGAGCGCCAGTCGCGAACAAACCTCTCAGTTCCGGCGTTGAAGATGGGCTGGGAAGAGACAACCTTGGTTCGGGTCTTGTAGACAAGATCGTCGTTGACCAAGATGGTGCAGTACGAGCTGGGCAGAGACTTGGCTTGTTCCTCCTTGACCTCACCAGCCTCGGGCCTTGCAGGCTCGTACTCCTTGCCCTTCCTCTTACCCTCAGAACCCTTGATGTTGGCGAGCTCCAGACCGACGATCTGGTGGACAACGACGCTGAGAACACCAGAAGGCCAGAGGGGGTCGGGAGGAGTGTGGATGACGGCATCTTCCTCCTGGGTATCGATCGAGCCCTTGTTCTCCTGAAGCTCGGGCTTGTCAGCGAGTTCCTTGGGGAGGTTGAGATCTCTGCCGTCGGTTCGGAGCGCCTTGCGGAACTGAGTCTTTCCAAAGAAGCCAACTTCCCAGTGAAGCTCTCCCGGCATCTCACTCTCAGCCTTCACACCTCGGAGCTTGGAAACCTGAGGGAACATCTTGCCGGGGTGCTGGATCAGCTTCTGGATGCTGAGCTCGACCTTGCCAACAACATCATCGGCAGATGATCGATCACTGTCCCAAAGTTCGACCGACAGCTGCTCATCAGCCTTGAGGAGGTCGCTAGTGACGAGAAGGCCACAGCTCTCCTCAAAGACGGGGTTCAGGTCGTCCTGAATAACACGCGTGCAGAACTGGGGCTTGGAGAACTTGCTCCAGCTGATGGTGATGTAAGGATCAGAGCCACCGCCCTTGCTGCCACGCTGGTCCTGCTTGCTGAGGCCAACGGCCTTGTGGATACGAATAAACATGACACCAAGTGCCAGGGTCTCCTTCTTGATATCATCACCCTGAAGCATCTTGCTGAGATCAAGGGTCAAGCTCTTGGGTGCCACATACATGGATGCCGCTGCGCCAATAGCCCAGTTGACAAAGTTGGAGATGAGAGGGAGGTTGAGAATGTTGACTCCCTTCTCAATCATGGGGGTACATCCGGCCTGCACCTTGGGGATACCCATGAGAGTGAAGGTGAGCGTCTTGAGGAAAGGCGGGTCAGGGGTCAGCTGAACACGGATTCGAGCTGTCGCAACAAGGCCGATGAGTTCGACCCAGATGGGCAAGGGGACACCGAAGAGACCCTTGATGCCAAAGTAGAAGACCAGCTGCATACCCATGTTGCGAGCCTTGGAAGCAATATCTTGGCCAGAAGGCTTGGCGTGGTAGGCAATGGCAACCTCGAGGTTGTAGAAGGAACCAGCCTGCTCGTTGGCAGCCAGCTCCTCGGGATCAGTGTTCTTCTCGTTTTGTCGGTGCTGCTCGTCCTTGATGTCCTGAACGTGGGAGTCGGGCAGAGCTCGCATGTTGAGGATACGGATGGGGTTGTTGCCCTGCGAGATATCGGCGACGCGAACGTTTTCGATGACACCAGGAACAGATGCAGCCATGACATCCTCAAGACTGCTCTGATTAGCATTGCGTATCGCAAGTAAAGGCATTGACTTACGTGTCGGCCACGGCGGCAAACATCTCGGGATTGATAAGCCCCCACATGATGCCCAGCATGGTGTTCATCCATTCCACAGACTCGGGGATCAGGTTCACGGTAGCAGTCTCACCACGCTCTTGCTCGCTTGACCACTCGAGATCTCGACCCTGTCGAATCAAGTCCTTGGTCCAGAGAAAGACACCTGAAGAGACGCAGAAGCCAAGAGGAATCAGGCCCAGGAGGCGACCGCCAAACATCTTTCCAATAAAAACGATGGCGATAAAGATGCCGATACAGAGGATATTGGAGCGCTGCTCGAGAATCTCGAACATGGGCTCGTAGCTAATGGAGGGTGTCTTGTAGAAGAGAACTGAAGTCTTTTCGCTGCGAATTAGGACATCAGAGGTGGCGCCCTCCTGGACGGGGTCTGGGGGCGCGGTGACATCCTGGGCGTAGCGATATTCTTCTCCAGATTGCTTTGATGAGGTCGCGATGGTCGCGGGCTTTCCTAGATTCTCATTGGGGACGGACAACTAACAATCAGGGTTAGATTGACCATTGCTGTCGTACAGTTACCGCACATACCTGTGGGTTCTCGACTGCTTCAGTAAAGTCAAGATCGGCATCCCGGATATCGACATCCTTTCCCGTGACTGGATCTCGCACCTTGCGAGTGTCCTTCTTTCGGCAGATGGCTTCGGCTCTATCGTTCTTGTGATCCTTGGTCTCAGCGTGGATCTTGTTCTGCTTGAGTTCCTCGTCGATAGCGGCATCGCGGGCCTTCTTGTCCTGGTCCAACTGCTCCATGAACTCGCGAACGTTGGGCACACGGTTCTGACCGCTGTAATGCTGCCGGCCCGAAGGCACGACGTGCTCCTGGAAGTTCGACATTTCGGCGAACTTGCGAGGTAGAGGGAGAATTAGGTATAGGTGAGCTCCCCAACTCGGGTATAATGATGATGAATGGGAAAGAAGGAGGAAAGAGGAACACGGAAGGAGATCAGGAGGAGAACAGAAATATTGACACGGACACCAACTCAGCTAGCGTCACACAGCAGCCTCTCCGGGCCCCCATCGAGCTTGATTCATCATGGGAATCGCAAACAACCAAGGAAACTCGCATCCAGAGCAGGCCATGATGTAAATGTCGATGACGTTGATGCCGCGGGTACGTACCGGAGATAGCTCCTACAGTGGGGGAGCTTTGAGCAGCTTGCGGCCGTGATGGCGCTACACATCGATCCGTTTTGGGTGGGCGAGGAGCCGCGTGGAGGGGGCTATAGCGGGAGAGCTCCCCGTAGGACCTCTAATGTCTTGCAGGGTTTCAGCGCCACGAGAGAGCCAGTGACCTTGCTGGAATTATCACCAAACAGTTAATCTCAAGCATCAGTACTTGATACAATGTCTCACGCATAGAATGATACGAATTTAATAGCTTGAATAATCATCAACAACTTGATTCCTGCAGGCCAAGGCTGAATCTGTCCATCAAGTGGGTTCAAGGTCCCGGATTCTGGCCCAGCCGGACAAGGAACTTGTCAGTCGAGTTAAAACCAATGATGGCGCGGATCGTCATCCCTCCACCTCCAAGAACTTGCGTAAAATGGCTTGTACACCGAGCAAGGTCCTGCGACGATCGGTGAAACGATGTTGATCTCGATGCAGTCTCTATTCGTCCATTGGCTCCTTTGTCCAACCACCCCCAGCCCCTTTGCACGACACCACCGGATATCTCCAACACACCAAACAACGCCAACTGTTTCTCAAAATCACTGACAGCTTCTATTTCTGAAATCCAGAAGATGTGGGCTCACCCGTTTCTGCATCGATTTCCACGCCTGACAAATCACCTGCCGGCTTCATTGTGTGAACGCCATCAAACTTCTTGTACTTGAGCGAATCCAGGTCCACATCGTTGAACTGTCTCACCTGGATGGCTGTCAGTTCTTGACACAATTTAAGCGACTCGGAGGTGAAGATGCTTACACTGATGCCGTAGTAAGGCTTATCGGGCTTGAGTCTCTTGAAATCAATGCCGATGCTTGCACCGCACTTGGGGCAGAACATGTGGTCGCGCGTCTTGGTGTTGAACTCGTAGCGCGACACACGTGCTTCCGAGTCGTGGTGCCAGGTCACCTTTGGGTACAGCGGGTCTTGGCAAGTTAGCGGCCCGTCCTGCATGAGAGTCTGGAATGGAAGGCTTACAAACGAGGAGATAACCTCCACGCCGGCAGATGGAACAGTTGCAGTGAAGGACTTCGTGCTCGGGCAGGGGTGGTGAGAGCGTTACCGAGAGGCTGATGAAGCCGCAGTGGCAGCCTGCCTCGTACGTCGCCTCGGCCTTGGGTTCTTCGGTCGCCATGGTGATAATTGCTGTAAAGAAAGCAGAATGAGCGTAACGATGGTTGGAATTGTCGAAATGGCTGAGCGGATGGCTGAGCGGATGGCTGACAACTTCTACCCCGGGCTTTCTATAAATAGGTCTCCAGCTGCCTATTTGGGACTCCGAAACTCCTTAGGAGTTTCACCGACTGGGTCTCGCTAGATAAGAGGATGACAAATGGCCCTACCTGATGATATAAAAGCTATTCTCCAACTTGATTTGAGAAGACGTTGGCCTTTTCCTTCAGAGTGCATCCATCGGATACGATTCCCGAGTCTGGAATGGCGTCCCGACCACAAGACCAAGGCGACGAGTCGCGTCCTGAGACGACCTCTGTATGCAACAATCGCAAGTAGCTTATCAATTCGCTCCTTTAGGAAGACACTCGGATTTATTTTCAAGACCACTCATCATGTCTTGAACACGAAATAGGGAACCAGCCATGTTTGCAAGATTGATCGCAGCAGGCAATCTGCCCACCCTAGACAATGTCGCCATTTCGAAAGTTGAGGATAACGACAAAGGAGGGCGACTGAAAATGAGAACCGACTGTGTTCGCGTGATTTTTTTAGTCATTTCTGGGCTGTTGAGCTTCTCACATCTATTCTTTGCCATCCTCCTTCACTCCGCCTGTCTTTCTCAGCATCCTCGGAGCAACTGGAGAGAATCGGAATCGGCTTCTGCGGCAGCGTCTGGGCCGATGTGAATTCTTCAGCCAACGAAACAGCTTCATGCATAAAGCCAGAGGATGGAGGGCCTGGCAGGTCGATAACCAACGAGCACCATATTCATCGGCTGGTGAACAATGCCGTCAACTCAAATCCCCGACATGCCGCGGCTTTCTCAAGAAGAGCGACGCAGACTGGTCGAAAATCCTGTTGCGACTGCCACCAGGTTCCACGGCCTGCAACGCGCTGCTCAGCGAGAAGGTTCAGCCTGTGTCAGAGACTGCCCGAAGATTGTTGGCGGTCAATTACGCAAAGGACCATGATAGCGAGGTGATTGTGGGCGACAAGAAGAACGAGCACTGCCTCATCCGACCGTACCTTGGCCGGAGGAGACACGGTTGGGCTAGAAGACCGGGGAAGCCCGTGTTCTTCAGTCTGCGGAATTTCCTCTTCATGTTGACCAAATGGAAGAGCTCGGTATGTTGATTGAGCCCTACGCAAAGACAATGGCAGAGGGCCTCGCCTTTCTCCTCTGGGTCGCGAGGATCGATGCCAACGACGTCGAGTTTGTCCTTGCCCGCCCTCGCCCGTCAAACTCGGAATCCAGCAAGTTTGAAGCAAGTATTCTAGGACCTCATTCCATGTGGATCATAGACTTTGACTGCTCCAACCTATTGCTCATGGATGAGGAAGGCGTGGAGATTGCTGCTCGGTGCTTCTGGCGGAACGACCCTTTCTACCCACGGCCTGGGAGTTCCAACGCCGCAGATGAGAAGCTTTGGGATATTTTTCGGGAACACTTTCTGAGAAAGAGTGAGAGGATGCTTGTGGATGAGTTGTCATCTGTGAGGGAGCTCCCTGTGCTTTTGATGAACAAGATTGTTGAAATGAGAGGCAAGCTTGATTAAAGAGTAAATGACAACAGTTGCTGCTGTTACTGATATACGTAGTTTCAACATTAATCCTGGCTTAGAGTAGAAATTGGGTTGCCCCAAGATGGACTGCGAAAGTCGGGGAGGAATACCTCCATTTTGCACCAATGCGTCGGGAGAATACATCACAAAAGTAAAGAGATGCAGCCCGAAGTCAAATCCCCATTTTCATCCGTATCAAAAAAAAAAAAAAAAAAAAAAAAAAACCAAAAAAACTCCCCC
>SSHR01000548.1:0-29996 GCA_006518225.1 Fusarium neocosmosporiellum | reverse complement strand
AGGGGATGAATTCGACGAGGATAATCATGAACACCACCAAAATCACTATATACGGGATATCAATCACGTCAACCGCGGCCGCAATTCAGATTGCTTAGCTTGTCAAGGCTTCCGGCAAGGTCAAATACGAGCAAAGAGTCGAAAAAGGCGGACTTTAAAGGAGACCAGCGGCAACGTAATGAAGAGGCCATTCAGACGGAAGAGGCCAGCCAGGCGGCGGCAGACCCGGTACGGATGTGTCATTTGTGATGTTGCGATTTGTAACTCTCAAAATTGTTGGGACTTCTATCACCACCTAGATTAGCAGGCATCACATGTACCGTTCATTTGGCGCATTTTAATTGGACCGACCCCCCGGTCGTGACCTGGTTGCAGGTCCTTGCCGACTTATGGGATAGGGCCCTTAGGGCACTGAGAGGAAAGGAGTTACAGTGGGTTATTGCTGACTAAGACCCAGCCGTGCAGTGTACGGGGCCGTACATGTATTGGATCCCCGTGTGTCAGAGCGGCCTTAGTCATACGATGTGACACTTAAGGTTAAGTAGGGTTAGATTTTCCCTCCTCCCTCACATAACCCTCGCATTGAACCGTCCGTCGCATTTACTGATATCGTCTTCCAGTCCGCTGTGGCATCTCCATTCTTCACAAGGAAACCTGCGATAGGCAACATGGCCAGCGTTTCGAATAGCGCAAGCACATACAAAGGCCCAGTCGGGCCCCTGCGCCATCGTTGCCCGCAATGCTCAGCAACAGGCCCTCAACTCCTCCGATGCAGCGCCTGTCGCGCGGTCCGATACTGTAGCCGCGAACACCAGGCTGCCCACCGTTCCCAGCACAAATCTGCCTGCACCAAGATAAAGAAAGCACGCACCAAGCTCGCCGAAGAAGACGGCCGCGTCCGTAATGCCACGGCGGACTTCACGACCCCCGCCAACGCCTTTGAGACGCATGTCGGCCGCTTTTGGGGCATCATCAGCACGCGCGATTACATGCGCTCGCGATTCGGTCTAGCGGATCATCTACGTCTGCTTGGCACGTTCGACGGCGTCCACGAAGCCCTCGGACATATGCAGGATATGCTGAGACTGTGCCGGAGCGACAACATGGGGCTGCGGGACATGGTGCCGGCCATGATGCTGCGACTGGATCTCGACCAGGAGTGCTATGATTTTGTCAAGTGGTGGGCGACGTGTGACCCAGACGGGCATTACGACTGGGGCGATATGACCCTGCCGCACCTTAATATCCACGGGGCTGATGTCCTCGAAGATCCGTATTTTTTCGATGAATATCCGGCCTTGAACCTCGTTGTTGCTATCCTACTGCTAAAACTGAAGCTGCTCGTTGACATTCGCAACCTCAAGATAACGCGAAAGATCCTTACCTCACGCCGCCTCCCCCATGACCTCTGGCAGTCAATCGAGCTGTCGGTGGTCCGGAGTCCACTCTCGCCCAAGCTCCAGAGAGAATCCCCCGAGTCGCTCCTCAAAACAGAGACGAAGCTCCTGAACCAAACCCGCCAGCTCGGCGCGACCCTGATCAAAGCCAACAGCAGCTTCATGTTCTGCCTCTTCGACCCAGACGAAGCACTCTGCGACAGACCCGAGGCATATACAAAGGGCTCATGGGAAGAAATGGCTCTTGCGATGCAGAACTCATACGCCGCATGGTGGGAGACTGAAGGCGTCCTGGACATGCTGAACGATGCACGAGCGTGCGCGGCGCGAGACTCGGAGGATGAGATTGAGGACATGATGGAGTTTGAGGCACGAAGGTCGGGCAGCCGGACGGCGGAGGAGATGCTGGCGGATGTGAGCGTGAATCGGATTTGGGGATACCTCGATTACGCTGTCGAGAACGCCTCGTACTTGGGCCCCTGGTCCGAGCGGCCTTCTGAGCGGCATACACGCGAGAATAAAGAAACCTGGGCGAGGGCTATGGCAGAGGACGCAGAATTTGATAGCTCGCTTGACGAGTGGGTGGAGAGTGGTGATGAAGATTAGGCAGCGCCTTTTGGGCGGATGTGCGCGACTGATATCTTCAGGAGTTCTGACGATTACCCTCTTCATGTGCAGCAGGTATGTTTGTTCCTTTAGGAGCGAATTCGGCCAAGATAATCTACTCATCGTAATTCCTTCCGAGTGTAAATGAAGTCAGTGGAAGAGATAATCACGATTCAAAACTAATGCCGCACAACCACGCCGGAGCTACGTCAACAAACCATGTGTTTACCCACTATTGTAACCTGCTCAGCTTCCTTTTCCATTCTTTATCCCCTATGTCACCCTGTAAGCCAGCTCTGCCCATGGTCGTGCCCGCACTTAATGTGCTGGAGCTGCTCTGTCCTCCTAGCAACTGTTCTACCCCAGTGGTAGACAAAGAGGAAGCAGAACGTTAGCATAACCAGCCCGGCGCTGATTACTGGCCCCAGAATGGAGAAGACAGCAAAGCCATATGGCACAGAACGAAAGGCGTCGTGTCTGGTAGAAGCCTCGGTAGTAAGTCTAACCTGCACCATAGCCAAGACAATAACCATATAAACTATAGACCCGGCCAACCAGGAGAAGTTATCTCGAAAGAAAGTCGAGTATTGGTCCCAATGAGCCATATAACCCTTCATAGAGGTTCCGAGCAGCTGGTATATTGCGTTTAGCCGGCTCAATCGAAGCTCTCCGAGGAGAATCGTGGATTGATATTAGGGTAGATATATTCTATGTCTAGCTGCCGGACAAACTCGATCTAAAAGAGCTACTCCACCTCTTTTGGAAGTATTTGATTCTCTTTTGCTAGGTTAAAGTCACTCTCGTGGCAGATTATGGCTGCGTAAGAGTATAGGAATCCAAGCGCACATCTCCAGAGGCCTCGGTGCGTGCATTTCCCATCATCCAGACACTCGCGACATTGTCTGCAACACAAGTATTTGGTCCAGAAGCTTGGCTCCAGTAAAAAACGCGGAATAAGCTTAACGAATATCTTTCCAAATGTCCAGACTAGATGCATGTCCATTTGTTCTGTGACGTGGATCTCTCGGCTGACCAGAACGTGTTGATTTAAGGGTCGGGGTGGCCTGAGCTATCCGGCAACCCATAGCCAACCCCGAATATCGTCTAGTCGGTGTAGATCGAGCTCAGTTCTTATATAGGCGCCGATGTTATGCCTTGATGCCCTTAAATCTCCATTCTCGGTACGATAAGACGCAGGGAGGAGCGGCAGTAGTCGGTCGTCATCCAGCTCGAGCAGCGGAAGGTCTCGGTCGTCAGTGCTCGCCAGGAGCCTGATGGAGAATGGTGCAGACTGGTAAGGGAGGGGGTCAGCTCGTCTGTAGGCAATATCCCAGAAGGACGTAAGGGTGTATTACTCGACCATGCGGTTCTCCAGCGATTGCTCTGTTTGGAGCGTCCGTCATACTTGACGAGGGGGTCTCTAAGGGGGATTTGGGATAAAGGCAACGCTGCCTGCCATCAACTAGCATTCATAGTTGTTTGGGGTGAATGCTCATGTTCCGTATGCTACCCGGACTGGAATTACACTTGCAGCCCGAGCAGCGTGATAGAAAAAGCCACGATGGACCGTCAACTGTCAATGACATCCTATCTTCTAGTTACCGAGAAAAGAGAGGCGTCTTCAAGCATGCCATACGATGTGGGCGTACTGCCAACAGAATTAAAGGGACGCGGTATCTTCAGAGCTCATTGATTTATTCTCGTGCAGTTGAAGGACCGGGTAGAGTGTTTAGGCGAAGAATGGAATCAATTGCCTACTTTCATTTTAGATTATGTCTAAAGTCCCCTAATTCTCACAAAGACGACGTCCCTTCCAACGTGCTAGAAGAGAAGGCCACCACGGCGCAAGTGCCGGGGATCGCTTAGTCCAAGCGAGATCACCTCCAACAACGTGCCAAGTGCATCCCATCCTGCGACACAGGAACACTTTGTCTGTTCCTTAGTTTCATCCAAGTTCACCATCGGCAACTGGGTCCGACGGTTCCCCGAACGAAGCACAAAATCTCTCTTGTGTCTGTAGTACACGACGCATGTACTTGTGGGGGCCTCTAGTCCGGCGTTCCCCGTGGTCGCTTCCGCTCCCACGGGGGGTCCGTTGACCCCCCCCCTTTCCATCATCAAGGCGACAGCTCTCTATTACTCTTCGCTGGAAGACTTGAAGCCATGTCTCACCAAGTCCCGAGTGTCAGGTTTCCCTTGCGAGCAATCCTTGTAGAGATCGGCACTCAGGTCACCCCTGCCAACTCTGCCGCTTGCTGGATGAAAGCAGAGCAAAGGAGGGGTAAGAGGGGAATCGTATCTGTGACAATGGTCGGCTGAAGCGGAAAGACTGCGACAGTGGTTTTGTCTTGTGTTGCTTCATCTACCACATCTAATGAGTGAGTCGAAGAACTACGCTGTCGTGGCGAAGCGGAAGATCCGATCACTTCAGGCGGTGAGTCCCGACTGTGTTCATCCCGGCTGCGTTTCCGACGACGCCCACGACCAGGCCACCCTTCAACCGACAGATTTGTGGTATTCTCATCCTTGATAGCTTCCTGATCAGAATACCGGGCATTGGCAAAGACGGCGGCTTGGTCATGGGTCCGGTTTTGTGGGATAATGGTGCGACTTCGTGGATACATGTCAAAAAGCTTTGTCTTCTCTCGAATGTCCTGTTGATCGAGATGGCAGTCTTTGATACGACTGGTCTCTGGATTGAACAGTCGGACTGCTATTTTGACCATACCATCAAACAGGGGAAATGAAGAGAGTTCACGCCAAGCGGGCGAAGACTAATTCGATCGAGATGCCGCGAAGTAGCTGAGGAAGCCGACTATGGTAAAGGTCGACCAGTTCACTCGTTCTCTGATGGTCCAAAACATGAGTTACAAGTTGAGATTGATTTAACTTATCACGCTTAGTTATGAAGACGAAGCGACGCTGATCGAAGAGATAATGAATGTCCCTTCGTAGATCAAGAAGGTTTTCGTGTCGTCGATGGGCTGCAGATCAATCTGCTCGGAACAGCATCTAGAGATTGAACATGGAGAATGAGCTTATGGATCGAATCTTGAGCGGTCAAGTGGCCAGTTTCTTTACCTGCGCATCTGATTCGAGTTGAACCAGTGTCCATCCGCCAAGGGCACCAGATGGGCTACCTCGTGAGCAGCTTTATGCGCCGTTATTCGGCATGTATTATCCCGGGCTAATACTGCCTCATCTTTCCTTTTGACTGTGATCTCGGGGCCAGGGCCTGTTACGAAGCGGTCCCAGAGATCAGGAAGGAGACGATGTGGGAAACGCCAGTGGTGGAATGAAGAAATTACGGGGTATTTGGCTTTTTCAAAGTTCGGTTCAGACGCCTGGCTGAATAGTGGAATATCTGGAGCACGTACAGTCGGGCTGATGTTGACCAAAGCAATAGTAGTATTCATCCCCCAGCAAGACGCCATCTGCTGGTCTCTCAACGAGCAAGAACTGACCATCGTCTCCCTTCGTAGCCAGCCAGCCGTCCGGCCAAGTATTACCTGTGGCTATTCCGCAAGAAACAAGAGCCAAGTCATAGTCAACTCTATTTCTGCTAGGTCCATCGACAGGCGAGAATCACAGGTGATCATGCTCAGTTGAAGCGTATGCAGGGTGTCGGAACAATATCGAGAGAGTCAAGTGATGCCCTATCCGAAGCGGCAGGGAGAGCGGAGGTCGTAGCTCCATGTTTAGGAGCGTTATGTGGGTAGATGATGCGCGTGATGGAGTTTTGGTGATGTGACTCTCTCTTGTTGAGGTTGAAACTGGAAGTTCAAGGCTGAAGGGAACGTAGCGGTGGCAACCGATAGACTTTGATGTTTCGCCAGTGCAGTGGCTGTGCTGTGTACGATGGCACCTTAGGGTGGACTAGTGCTGCGTGGCTGTGGCTGCGTGGATGCCTAGATCGCCCAAGTGGGGATAACCACCTCCGTCCTCTCTCTTGTTAAAGCCTGCTCGATGTATTCAGGCTTCACCGGAGAAGCAAGTTGATCATCACCCCTACCTTCACCATGGGCCAGCGACACCAGCTCTTTGTCATCGTTCGTGTGGGCAAGCACTACCGCCCTCTTGCCGCGGTCCATCACCAGTGGCTCTACGGCATGTCGGCACTTCGTTCCTGCCGTGGACTCCTCCGCATCTTCTCGGACCCGAGCAACCGTTTGACGCTCAAACACGAATTGGATCTCGCTGCCGGCTTCTTCAAGGACCAGCCTCCCCCACCTTCTGATCCCCCCACGTACGAGGACCCCGAGAAGTCGACATGTCCTTTCCCATTCATCACGACATGCCTCGCTATTGGCGCCGCCTACGACTTTGAACTGGCCCGAGTTCAGGTGATCCACGAGCTTGCATTCGATACGGGCTTCAACCAAGGCGACAACAATGACGGCATCACTGTGCTAGATATCACGGATCTATCCAACGTCCGCTACTGCTTTGTGAACCTGTTTGTTGAGTTGCCTCTCTGGCTCTTGACCCGAGGACCACAGACTTAGGTCAGGTCTTAGATTTGGGAGCTTTGGCTAACTTATCTTAGGTGACTACAATTCTGAGGATGCCGAACCGGTCGTAAGGTGGGTACAGGCTAGGATAGACAGATGATGCAGCAAGTGACATCTTGTCTCGTCGCTCTATTCCTATTCTGTATTTCGTCCTTCGTATTGATCTTGCTAACTGTGGCCAAGGCTCTTCCCGTTATGCTCCTTTAGCATGGTACTTCGAGTTGCATTCTAACATTTTGGCAGGGGTCTCTCGTGTTCAAACTCCCCTAACCGGGCGGGAATACGTCAGTGGTTACTACGATGAGTCCCACCTGATGGTACAAAACAACATTTCCATCGTTGAAGCGCTCGACCAGTCACCTCTCGTCGAAGAGACGGCGCTAGCGGGTACGTTGATGCCCAGAAACAATGGCTACATCCTTCACCATCATGACATGGAACTGAAAATCTCCAGGAACCTGGCCATGGGGTGACTGGGACGACGGAGCCAAGGTCCAAGCCGGGGGGTCCGCAGATCAAACCCACGATGGGAACTCGACCAGGGCCCTCCTAGACATGGCTGCCGCCAAGCTGTTCAATCGTCTTCTTCTGTCGACAGACGACTTCGATCCTTCGCTCCTCGAGGATGTCCGACACTTGCCAGGCTTTCAGAAGATGCTCAAGGAATATCTTCTCTGCCACTGTGAACAGGTTGGCCCCACACAGGTTTCAGCCCATCTGCTCCAGCTAGCCTACGCTGGCGAAGACTTTCTGAAGTGGAATCTCTCTACGGAACTCGACCCCAAGGCAATCAAGGCTACCCTTGAGTCAGACGCATTGAAAGGTGCCACGGGAATCAGCCTCACGGCGCGGCATCACGATTCGCCCGTAGAGCTTGTAGAGGCCCTCTCATCCCTCGACCGCCTCCACACCTTACAACTTCTGGACCGGCCAGACCGCAAAGATGAAAGCTCCAGCGACCGACTGTTCAAGGCTCTCGCCGAATCAAACCACCCCCTCGCCATCAAGAAGCTAACGCTCACTGGCCCCTATGCTAACGGAATCCGCCAAAACATCTGGCGCCGCTATCGAGATCACCCCAAGACCTTGGAAGCATTTCCACTGGTACAGTTTCTCGTGGCCCACGAGGGGAAGGACAGCGACTACGTGGCATCTTTCGGAGGAAAGCTTGAGCCCTTCTACCTCGGCGATGCCGCTTTGACTCCGGTCAAATTCGTCACTGGTCTTTTCCAATACTTCGCGACCCAGGTTCAACCCCTGCCTAGTCATAATGGGACTGGCCTCTGCGCTGCCCACTGCTTTTCGTGTGGCCCTTCAACCCTTGGAGACGATGATTCCCTAGAGATTGGACCGCTCCCAGCCGAGACATACGCCATCGCCAAGGGCGCATTCCACTGCAGCATTTTCCGCGGCCTACAGTCTAAGCTTCGAGACCTGATTCCTGGCGCTTGGACGGCTCTTGTTTCCGAGTTGAGGGACACTGATTGGGGCACGGCCAACGACACTACAATAACGCGTGTGCAATTCAAGTATGCATTCATGCGCTCCAATGCGCCCATCCAGGTTGATCCAGAACACTGGCGGGGTTCTGATATCCAGCCTACCGAGATCGAGATCGTGGACCTAGAGGGTTTCCTGCGTCTGACTGCGCCTGACGTTGACACAAGCAAACTTGCGCACCATGTTTCCAAACTCGAGAGGGCTCTTGTACAGGCGACAGATGAACGAAGCCGCATTATCATACCCCAAGATGCCCCTCTCCTGTCTTTGCTAAGCCCAGCTGAGGCTTGTAGCTTGTTGAATCAGTTTGTTGCTTCAATGCCAGAGGTGCAGAAGATAGCAAAGCGAGGCCTTACTTGGGAGCGCGGAGGTAAGCCTGATTTGACATTTTTCAACGCGGCCTGAGAACTAACAAGTTCCTTTGCAGATGATAACTGGGTTTCTCGCCTTGGCTTTGATCTGAGCTAGGGCTATTCTTTTGAAGGCGGTGCCAGGACATTTGAGGCCTCTTAATTTTTGGTGAACTTCAATCGAAGTCCGACATTCGTGGTTTTGAGCGCAGAGAATGGGGCAACGGAAGCCACATGTGAGAGATCGAGACAGACTAACCAGTCATACCACGGTGGTTCACGAGGATGTAGAGCAATCGATATCTCCCCGTCGTTCCGCCTCCAAGAAACAGCGACAGCGCTTAAGTGGTAGATAACGTTTTGCAGTATCTCTGAGCGCCACGTATCGTACGACGTATCGCACTACGTGCCTCCATTCGTGCCAGGGGAGTTCAGAAATTGTGCGATATCAACCGTCTACGTCCTTCGGCGTTCAAATTGGAGTTTGATCATCATCCCAAGCTATCAACAGCTCCGGTCTGCTTTGCCTGTCTAGGGCTAACTGATCATGATAGTTGCACGCCTAGGCTCACCTGGTCTATCTACCAGGGAGCTAGGTTACCTGACCTCTGTGGGAAAGTTGCAAATATCTGAAGTCAAGATCCTACAGACTTGGTTGACTGAAGCCCCTGCAGTATCGGTACTATCTCGGGAAGTCCGGGTTTCTCTGCATTAGCCTAGAGCTAGGGCCCTCTCTATAATAACTAAACAAGGCTTTCTCGTGGAAATTCGAGTTTAGCATTGTCGCGGAAACTTTCCCACTTGGACTTTGTATGCTGCCAACGAAGAGACCGAAGGGTACCAGACGAACCATGACAGCGCGTCTGGCTGGGTTTAGGGAGGCCACCTCTACTTCGAGGCTAGCAAGGGCAGGGTACGACAAGTTCTGGGTTGTTCGACCCCTCTTCCTTTGATAGCCGTCTCTACTGAGCCAAGGCTACACATATCAACCATGCCCTCGACCCATACAGCTGAACCGGCTTGAGGCGCACACTGAGTGCCCAGATCCCGACTTTGAGAAAAGACAGAGTCTATGAAGTCTAGGCTGATGGTATCAATTCACGGGCAACACAGGACTTCATTGATCAGCCTACTCTGCTCTTATCCGTACTTCTGCACGCCTCGTCCATAAAGGTATGCTCGATCAAATCATATGTAAATAACCAGGCCTCATTGCATATTATCCATCACTTTTTGTTCCTTTTTGCCGTTAGTTTGTGGAGATAAACTAGATATTTGCTATGCACAGTTCCAAGTTTGGTGTCATCAGCGTTGTAACCTGAATGATAGGCATCGATCACCATCCAGAAGGGACGGCCTGTGTCTCCAGGTCGTAAGAAACCCATCAGTGTCAAAACTCTTCATTGACCAGCTTCTCGCACAAAATCCACAGTCTATCCGCATCAGTCGCACTCGTAACCCAAGTGTAGACATCCTCTTCATAAAGATCTGCGAGCTGGCAGTCCGAGAAGTGCTTGCCGTTATGCCCTATTTATATGAATCAGTATTAGGTTTTGTAATAATTATCGTTGCAACTCACCTCTGATATCGTCGGGAAAAAAACGGAGTAAAAGACATGAGTCGTGATGATTTCGTCTTTACAGTAAAAGTCCCACTCGTGCATGGCATTCGTACCAATGATAGCATCAGCGGCAGCTGCAAATTTTGGTTAGAACCCACTCTTCCACCAGGGACGACTGCTATTGATTGAGGGACTCAATAATTTTGAGATCGCTCATATCCATATCCCGAGCCCGGTTTGAGAGGTAAATCTCAGGGTTCAGAGAAAATGCTTGCAAGCCGTGTTTTGCGCCGTGTTTTGCGCCGTGTTTTGCGCAGCTTCTCAGCCAGTGATAGGGTTATGAGCATATTGGCCGTCTTTGACTGGCCGTATGCCATCCACTTGTTGTAGCACGTCCCGTCCTTCTCATGCAGCCATGTGTGAATTTCTCTCAATGCTTAGGTCGTAGGCGAGCGTACCGAGTAGTTGCAATCTGTCCATCTGATTGGGCCGAGCCTATGCCCAAAGCTGCTCACTGTAACCACACGGAGTGAGGTCGACTCCAAGATCTTACCCCTGATGAGATTTGTGAACAAAAAGTTACCCAGGTGGTTCGTCCCAAAGTGTCTCTCGAAGCCGTCCTCGGTTTTTCCGTAAGGGACGGCCATGATGCCCACATTGTTGACCAGTAGATCAATGAACACAACGTCTTCCCGAGAGTTGACCTCTGCAGCAGCTTGTCGAACACTTCTGAACGAGCCGAGATCAATGGGAAGAAGACGTGTTTTGACCCTGGAATTTGCAGCTTTGATGTCATCCTCGGTCGTCTGAGATGACGTGGGGGAACGCCCGGCTAACATGATAAGAAATGGGCTTGCCTTGGCGATGGCGATCGAGAAGAAGGCACCAAGACCGCCGGGAGAAGGGCCAGAATGAGGACGACGTTGCCCTTAATGTTTCTCAGAAAACTCCTCGACAGGTCGAGAAGCAGTGCTCTTCCTATTGTATCTTGGAGCCGTTGTGTAGGATTGATGACGCGATGCCAGAATTTGCGTGTCGAGGGGTAAATCTCAGTGAATTATCAGTGCTGGTCGTGCCCTTTTTTAAGACGTAGCATTTCGATGCCATATACGTATTTGACCCCGAACACTATTCAATGCTCTGCGTCGACCGTAATACGATATGGTATGATGGTATCTGTGCTTCATCCCTGTGTGAGCCTTAATTCCGCTTACGGCCGCTGAGAGTCAGTGCTCGCATTCAGCCGACGTAAACTCTATCATATTTGCGCTACTATTCATACCACATCAAGGGGCCTGCAGGGCATATAATAGGTTGACCGAGGCCTGACAGCCACACTGTGAAACTCCTCAAATGGACCCGTACAAACGGGCGTGGTCTGGGGCCACGATGCAACCACCCTGGTCCTCCCGGAGCTAACTGTCAGACAAGCCTGAATTGCATATCGTTTCGGGATGTAAGAAGGCTCCGTCCACGAAAGAAAGTTCTCAAACCGTTCTCGAATGGCAAAAAGTCATTATGTCAACATCAAGCCTCCACGGGCAATGAATCGGACGATTTGTAGCTGTCGTCGGCACGAGAGTTATTACCCTAGAATTTCGGCTACTTGACTCCTAGCCACAGCCCTCGGCAACTTCATGGCATTCGGCGTCTTGAGACACTCAAGAAGCCTATGCACTTATCTACAGCCATGATCACATCGATGCTTGTTGAAGACCAGTTCAGCGGCCAACCTTGGTTTCATTTTGGAAACCCTCCCCGACGGTCATGAGAAGGGCTGATGAGAACTATCAACTGAAAGTTGAGTTGATTGTCGAATGTAATAGCTGGGCCCGACAAGGAAACCACGTCGTTCGGGTTAGATATCTTGATAGTTGCTAGAGAGTAGATACTCTTGAGAGAATTTGATAGATCAATTGCCACTCAGAACGCCATTCTATCTATTCTTCTTGTCGGCCATTACCGGTACATCTTTTCCAACGTCCTTCAGCTCCCTCATCAGTTAATGGTCACCCTTGTTCTGCAACCCTTTCGTTTCAGCTTCTACTCACATCCGACATGTAGTCTAACGGTGACCCAGTCATGGTGCCGTCTGGAAACGCAGGTCTCGCTTCTACCTCCATGTCTGCATGGTCCCTGCCTGTCACGGACGCATGGTGCATATCTCTGGCACATCACGCAGGATCCCACAGGGCACTTTCGCCCGTGTCAAGATCAATGAAGATGAAATCGTGGAACTAGGCAGCGGACAGCAAAACCAGACAGTCCTCCGCAATATAGAGGCTGTCACTAAGCATGCCAATGGTAATCGGGGCGGACTGGAAAACATCATCGATGCCATGGTGTTTCTCGCCGACATGAAAACTATTATGCTGGGATGAATACCGTATGAAAAGAATTCTGGCCTGATATGGAGCGGGCGCCGACGCGGACAAGCATTGGCGTGAGGGAACTGTTGAGTTCGAGATTCATTGTTGAGATCAAGTGCATCGCTGTGGTGAGCAACTTTGGGTAGTAGTGTATATGTTTTGTAGTGCCGTGATTCTAGATAATCTTAAGAGGCATTGCCACAAAGAAGTGGTTGCGGAAGACAGCAGATGGGTAAATTTCATGTCATCTATAGGCATGGCCTGCTCCGTATATCACCAAACAATCCACATCAGCATGCATAGGCATCGTTTACGCCCAACTTTCAACCAAGTTGCCCGCTTGATGCTACGGCAGAGATAGGCATGTTTGAACAGCCAATAATATCTAGCTAGCCTTGAAAAGTTTACGAGGATGGAGAAGACGTAAATCTATTCTGGGGTACAGAGGAGGTATAACGTAGTGTTAAGTCCATAAACCTATATACCACTTGTAGATGGCAAGGGGGTACTCTCGCTTTCGCCATAGTGGTAGCTGTCATACACACCAAGCTGAGTACATAAATGTCCTTTCGACGTTGGGCGTGAAGGGATTCAGCCAATACGGAAAGTGAATAGCAAATGCAACTCGGCGAAGATTGAGACATCCTTTAGGAAGATATAAGTCCGGGCTGACAGCAGGCGAACTTGGCTGTAGCCTTTTGACCAAACGCTTCATTGACGCAGGCACATGTGCCGTCACCAATGCTTGTTGTCGACGGTACGCTCTGGAATAGCCAGGGTTGCGGCTTCACCGATGTCTGCCGTCCACCTTAGCGGGTTTCATCTGACCCCACGGGGACTCGGCGATCCTATTCGCAGTTGTCGCTTGATATGAGAGGTCACATCAACGCCGAAAGGGCCGTTAATGTTGAGTAGATAGCTAATGCTCAAGTTTCGACTACCGGCAAGTTGATGCGAGTCTCACGTAAGGTTGCGCCCTCTTGACGCAGCTCATAGCACGAGCCGTGACAGCACTATGGCAGTGCCCCAAAATAGTAGGGAGATGGTCAGCTATAGCATTTTATCAGGCAATCAGAGCCCCAAGATATGGAGATTCTAGAGATGGTTTCGCAGGCCGGAAACTTGCTAATTCCCCAGGCTTCCAGATAGGAGATTCAAATCAGAACTACACCGCCATTCACGTTTTGAGGTTCACTTACGAAACTCGGTCCGCATGGAGCTTCCCAAGAACTAACACTCCTCCAGTCAGCTGTCGGCCTCACCACGCTGCTCACTAGCCCATCATCTTTTAAGTAATTTCTTCTCGTTTTAAGTTTGCATGCTACAGTGGGTCTCAAAAAGTGACACATTCCGAATCAACCCGGTGTATCAGTACCGCCACCAATTGAGGCATCAAGTTCAACAGCTTACTGCGCAACCAAATAAAGTTCAATTAAATAGTTATCTATACCAATTGTAGCCCCTTAAATGAGGTCTTAATGACTCCTTTAATACTTTGTATACCCGCCGCGTGCGTGCACAACAACCTGCAGTGTTTGGAAACAAACCGGCTTGCAGAAGCACCAAGTGCGCTTCTGACCCTCGCCTCGAGCGATGATAACTTCGTCTGAGAAGGCCAAGACTGCCAAAAGTCTAGTGACATATGCCTATATCGTCTTGCGAACTGTAAACGTTTTCTGGCCGTATCCTCGCTGATGAACGGTCTGAGAAGTGATTGGAAGTGATGTTGCCGTGTTTCCTAAGGTATGTGACTAAGATCGCCCTACAACAGCTCAACCCGGCCTCCTCGAGCAATTCGCGTATTTGGATATGAGGGTCTTGAGCAATTACTCTCATTATCCGCCTCCTTTCCCGGTCTCCGATAACGCGCGGCCGGCCGCACTTGGGCTAATCCCGGGCACCTTCTTGGTCGCGATACCGCCGAACCACACCATAAATTGCATGTCGGGAAACGCCCTCTTCGCGTGCGATCCTGGCAGCTGATACCCCCGAGTTGTATATCCAAACAATCCTCGTTCTTTTATGAGGAGAACGATGTGGCTCTGGCGCCATCTCGACTTGTTTTGGTTGCGCAATGGATGGTTGAAGTTGATGCTGATTTTGGTGAAGGTAGAGGGAAAGCGGGGTATGAAAAATGTGTCGTTACTTTTTGAGACCCACTGTAGCAGACTACGACTATTACTCTTGAGATGCCACCTCTGTTAGCCAAGCAAGTCCTGCTCGCCAGCCAAGTAGAGATGCGCCGTGGTCGAGTACCATAGGATCTCGAGAAATTCGGACACTCTAGCGTGCCTTGGCGAGCGGGGCTGGGTGGCCGATCACGCCACCAGCGAAATTTAGCCGGCGGCTTGATTCAACTTCCACACATGCGCTTAAAGTCATCGCGAGGGCGTCAAAGACCTATTTTTACGACTTTTTATGCCGATGATAGCTGCCGCAGGCTATATTGATATCATATGTGCGTTTTTTGGTGTTTTAAGACATCTCGGAGGCCTCAAAGCTGACTAATTAGACGTCACAGACGACTTCGAGGCCGCGGCATGCTTCAAGGTTGGACTGGCGACTTGGCTTTGAGCGATAATAGCAAGAGGGAGAAGCCTTCTTTTGGCAAGCCAATAAAGACATATAGACTTCTAAAACTGCTGATTCTAGTCATATAGCGGGATAACCTCTATGACGTCTTGAACCTGAGATTTCGGCGAGTCACAACTTTCCTCTTGTCGAGCTGACCTTTGTGAATTATCGTGATCTTGGAGTCGTTGGATAAGGTCAGCCTTGTTGCCTGAGACTTTAAGCCCTCTTTCCTTCAGTATATCCTTCAACCTAGCCATAGCCTGCTCATGATACCTGGTTATTATCATAAGCTCACTATCATCGGCGGCGATGAGTTCCTGATCGTCAAAAAAGGGGTCCACCGGGTCTTCGTCCTTAACGATGACTTCCTCCGCATTTTCCCAACCTGTGAAGTTGATCTAATCAGACGAGATGTCCTTGATGCTGATGAAGGAGTCCTCAGATCCATCTGGTCGCACACTTATCCCGCAGTTCAGGAACGCCTTTTTCACTAAGTCAGGCTTAGAATTAAGACGCTCCAAAGCAGCGGCGACGACGTATATAACCATAACCCTTTTATCACCAACAGTCCACTAATAATCCGGCCCTTTCTCTCTCTCTATACGCTCTATATACTCGTCTGTTGCCTCCTAAAGCCACCGCTTAAAAGGACCGTTGATGGCCATGTCAAGAGGTTACAAAAGAGCTATACAACCTCCTGGGATAAGCGCCAAAGTGATATTGTGTGACTTTAATTCCTCCTTGATAGAGGGCGTCTTATGGAATGCTGTGGTATCTATAACTAAGAGGAAGTCATCGCTATCCTTCGAGCAAAGTGGCGAGAGTTCTTCCTTAATCCAGCGTGAGAAAAGGTCCTCGTTATTATATGCCGTCTTATTATATTCCACGGTGACGTCAGGCGAGTATAGGTGCGCTTCCTTTTCGAAGATTTGACCACCTTCCTCGGTTGGAACACCATGGAAAATGAGTTTTGGCTTTAGTCTGTGGGTGCCGTCTACGAAGATATATAAAACCAATATTGCTTGCCTCTTATTCCAGCCAGAGCGGTCTGTTTTGCCGGCCACAGTTCTGGCACCTTGTATCTCCCACGTATATCCGTCAAGAAACTCAAAAGGAATTAGGGTCTCATCGAGGTTAAGTATCAGCCACTTCGGAAACCGGCGTTTTGGCGAGTTCAGGATCCTCGCGATGTTTCGAGATTAACCTCTTTTTTGAGAGACGCGTCTGATGAATCGTAAGAAGTTATTCACAATGTTGATATAATCTTCTGGCCGCTTCGAAGACTATTTTATTACTCGATGCTTTACGATATTATGACGCCGTAGGAAACCCCGCCACCAACCATAGGAGAAAGGAAAGGGCCACGACACATCCGGATATAGCTCCCTGATGGCCAACCGTGCCTTGAGGCGAAACCAAGCGGTTATGACGATCTGTTGCTTCTCTCGGCGCTCTAAGAAGAGGTTGTATAGCCTCTCTTCTAGGTCGGGCCACTGTGAAGCGTAGCGGCGCTGTTGATTCGATATATAAGACTCACGGAATTCGTTCCAGTTAGCAATCGTGCTCTTGGGGATCTTGAAGTGTTTCTCGGCATCGCGAAGAGATGGCGGCTTCCACTCGCCGAGGCGTTGAATACGATGGTGAATTAACCACATGATAACCTCCTCCTTCTTCTCATCTGAGTATGACCGCTCTTGACGACGAATTGCGGTGCTCGCAGTGAATTTCCGGTCTTTATATGGCTTCTTCCTCGGTCCCGGCTTCTTTGGCGTTGCAGATGAAGCCCACGTACGGGGATTAGTCTCAACATCGCGAAGGGCAGGCATCGTACCAAAAAACGCGTTGGCGATAACTTCACATAAGAATTCTTCAATTGACGATGAAAAAAGAGATATTCCCTCAACCTCGACATCTTGACCTTGTGATATTACCCCGCCCGGGATGACTTCCGCACACTAATTGTATGTGGAAGTGATCATCGGAAAAGCGGAACGCCAAGGGCCTTAGTCCGGCGCTAGAGTGTCCGAATTTCTCGAGATCCTACGGTATACACTGAGTCAGTAAATATGGTAGGATGTGAGGAGGGTATTGCCGCCAGTGACGCATCTCCTCTATGAATGATTCCTCTCGGAATATAGACTACTCGGGCTCATCAATTAACCGCCTTTGAAAGGATCAAGTCTTCTTATTGAATGCTCCTTATGGACTAGACTCCAAGCAATAGAACGGTGTCCCTACATCCCCTGAAACAGAGCACAAAATCAAGTGTTACACTGGAACTACATTGGCGCCATTATCGTAGTAAACCTAACTACATTCGATCAAGGCTGGTTCAAGTTGACAGGTTTGTCAGCCACCTTTCCAAGCCTCCATCCGCCGTCATCGAGTTTCAAACACCCTAGCCAGGAACGGCCATGGCGTGTTGTTCCGCGGGCCAACCAAATCGTCAAAGTCTCACTCTTATTTGCATACAACTCTTCTGTTTACGCCAGCGGCCGCCAGCCCAATCCTGGCCACCAACACGAGGTGAGCAAAGACACGGATCCCTGTACATAACAGCTTAGAAAGCTTGGTTTATTGAACTTCGGCGCCGCTGTACACGCGGTAACTGACAAGGCGTCCACTAAAGACGCCCTATCGATAAGCTGAAGATGCGCTCGGACTGTGCATTACTCGAGCGCTGGACGCCACATGCTGACAAGCCGAGATGAGTTTAGCCCGGGCGAGACGCTCGGAGACGGCACAGTTTGTATCCATCATGGCCCTCAAACCTTGAAATCAACTCACGCCTCGTGATCTATCTGCGAATGAACACCTCCAGCTCACGATACCACCAGGTCCTCAATGTTTAACAAGTGCGGTTGCGACGATTTACTGGTCGATTAACTAGCCAGACTACTGGTGAGGCAGAATTACGGAATATTCCGAGTTCCTTTTCATTGCATCGAATTACGAGTCAGCGCACTGCATGATACGGGCCACCCAACCCCACGTACCCATTGTTGATTGTCTACTCTGCAATTAAACTGAAGCCACTGCCTACTTTGCGTTATCTTCAGCCAGAGTCATTGCCAAGTTCCCGCCGTAAAACGCCGTTGACATTAACTTTCGCCAACGCCGCATTCGGCGCCCAAGTCGGACGCCATTCGATACCCATCGCCGAAGAGGCCTCGGTTGACGATTCAGCCCTTCCAAGTCCGCTGCTGCTGTCTCATGTTCGAGCCTTGATCTCTGACAAGGTGGCGAGTGCTTGTCCTTGGCGATGTTCATAGCAAACGTGGCGGGTAGAAATGGAAAGTAAGCTCACCTTCGCGCTGTAGACTACATAATTCCCCGGTACATGGACATTCAGGGGATATGCAAGCCAAGATTAAACAGAAACTAGGGCGAAGCCCCAGCGGAGTTGATGGCGTTTTTGCGCTAGACGCCACCATTATTAGCCCTTGAGTCTTCTAGCCAGAGACAGCTGTCTTGGTCAGAGTCAGAATCTCGAAGCGGGCCTCGGGATGCTGTTCATGTGGCCATAATAGACTTACATGCCCCCATTCTTTTGCCAAGACTTCTGAACTTTATTGCCGACCGTTACAGCGTTTTGCTCCTCATTCTTCACTGGCCCTAAGATGAAACCTGTCGACTGTTAGCAGCAACAAAAACTCGATTGAAGAGTGAGTCCAGTTGTGGGCTGCCAGACTTCATCCGCGATCACATCGACACCGCAAAATGGCTGGCGGACCAGCAGGAGAACCGGCCGGGGAGACCCAATCCCTGGGACATGTGATTTTCAAATTGAATGTTGCTCTTATCGTCCTAACGTCGATTGTCATGATGACACGGTTATACGCTCGCGGCTTGGTGACCAAGGCTCTCGGACTGGACGACGTGGTGGCAATATTCGCCTTTGTGAGAGGTCCTCGATAACTTGTTTTCAACCTCTTGGCTGACCATTCTTCGAACTGCTAGGGCCTTGCTATCACTTTATCTAGTCTGGAGATTATACTTGTGCGACATGGCTCTGGAGCTGCGATGAGCACACTCTCCCCAGAAGAGCTGAATGCTTTCTTTTCGGTATGCAGAAGGTTCATGATAGATCCATTAACCGTACATGGCTGACTCCAAGGCCGTTCAAGAAACTGCCCGTCGACCAAATGCTATTCTTCCTGGCGTGCGGCTTCGTTCGGCTGTCGATCTTGGCCTTTCTTCCTCGCCTAAGTAGAGATCGTATGTCTCCCGTCTCACCTCTCGGGCCAGCAGTTAACGTTCCAATCAGGGGTTTTCATGCGGTATGTCTGGACCATTGGTGTTATGATTATTGCAATCACTCTGGCGGCATTCTTCTTCTTTCTCACAGAGTGCAAGCCCATTGGGTACGTTGAGATCTTGTCATCAGTCCAACCATGGTAAACTGCTAATACTGTCCCAGTGACCTTTTCGACGCCTCCAAAAGCAACAGACAATGTATCAGTAAACAAAAGGAGGCTTACATGATGTGGGCTCACGCCATTGTTGGAATCTGCATCGATGCAGCTCTATTTGGTCTTCCCATCTGGGTGATCCGAAATAAGATGGCGTCTGGTTCCAAAGCCATCAAAGTGATCCTCGTCTTTTGCGTCGGCCTCTTTGCCATTATTACGGGAATCATTCGACTTGGCTTCATGGTCACCACCGACTTTGCCACCAATACGTTCGTTATCTGCTTGTACAGCCCTCTTACGACTCCAGCACTAACACATGGCTTTAGAACCTACAAAATGGGCCGTGTAGCCACGTGGGCCGTTCTTGAAGTCCACGTTGGCCTCTGGTGCGGCAGTTTTCCTGCGCTTCAGCCTCTTCTTCGCCTCGTCTCCTACAAGCTCGGTCTCCGAAGCCACCTCGACAGCACCAACCAGAAGACCACTCGAGGAACTGGAACAGGGGCTCCGAGCCGTGACTGGCCTGGTGCAAGCGGGTACGTCAAGCAACACAGCGCTGTCGACCGAGAGCACGAGAGCGACGGTGCGAGTGGTAGGGTTACGGTCTCGGGCGGCGACTCAACCGCCGAATTTGTGGAACTCGGGGATATCGATAAGGGAATTAGGATGACGACTGATGTGATAGTCAAAGTCGAAGAGGGCGTTGACCTAAGAGAGAGGCAAGAAGTTAAAACAACATGGGATGCCATCTGAGATGAATTCTTTGAGAAAGTTGGAAACTTGGTGCTTTTCTTAATATCAAACATGGCCTACAACGATCACCAATTTCCACAGTTTTATTCACAGGGATTCCTTCGTGACCCCGCGACAAAAACAAACTAGACTTGCTAGGGCCGGCATTGGTTTGCAGTTGTCGGTCAAGGTAGAGCTTGCTCGGTCGATTTCGAAATCGGGAGACATGACATCAACACAAACATACGTATCGGTATCTACTTAATTATTTCAGTATCTATGATAAATCATCTTTCTTCAGACGAACGAGACCTGCACTATTGCAAGTGAAAATTGCCCAACGCGAAACCACACCTGCTTCCTAGTTCGCTCTGCCGTGGCCCGCGACAGCAATGCCTGTCATAAGACCGATAACAGGCGACCAAACCATACATCAATCCTAGAGATTTCGGCTACTAATGATCCTTAGAACCTACTTGAAGGGGTCATCTATGTTCTACGCGTCATCGACGCGAAGGCTGCAAGTGGAGCTAGTGATGATTCACCAGGTATGAATTGCACCATCAGAATATGTACAGAGTCGAGGACAATGCTTCGAAAAACAGAAAGCTGCACCCTTTGTACATACTCTGAATGAAATCTCTTACTTGCACGAGAGGAAAACAAACTATCCATTTTGGGACAGTAACACATCGATTTCAAGCAACTACACGCAGAACCCCATTACTTGCGCCCAGGCGAGCTCTGAGCAGGTACAGCAACACGCCTCTTTGCAAGAGGATACCAAGTAAAAACATGCCATCCATCTTTAGCAGTGCAATGGTAAGACATTGATAACTAGTATCTTGGCTTGATACAACCGCTCACCCTTCACTAGAATACCGTCGCCGAAACTTTCGGCGGCCCGACTGAGAAGCTCGCCACTCACCAGATCTCACTCGATGATGTCCCCAGTCTGACAGACAAAGTTGCAGTCGTCACAGGCGGTAGTGAAGACATCGGCTATGCCATCACCCACACTCTACTCGAGCATGACATTCACAAGCTCTACCTCCTTTCCATGTCCGAAGATGTTGTCAAAAACGCCAAGAAGTCTGTCGCCGAGGAGCTCGGCCAGGAAAAGACTGACCGTACCGAATGGATCCAATGCGACTTGAGCAACTGGACCGAGACAAAGAAGGTTGCTGAGCAAATCAAGAACTCGACGGATCGTCTAGACATTCTTGTGAACAGCGCTGGACGCGGAGCCATGACCTACCAACTAACCGACTACGGCGTTGACCGACACATGGCCGTGAATCATTTTGGACATGTCATCCTTATTTCCTACCTACTGCCTCTGTTAAAAAAGATGGCCGAGGACTATGGCACGGTCCGAATCGCCAACCTGGCCTCTAATGCTCACCAGGAGGCGCCGAACGACACCAAGTTCCAAACGTTAGAAGATCTTAACCAGGATCTCGGCCCTAACGCCCAGTACGGCCGAAGCAAGCTGGCCAACATCTTATACACTCGAGGCTTTGATCGACATGTCACAAAGAGTGGGTTCCCCGAGGTACTAATGAACGCCACTCATCCTGGCTTTGTAAGTACTAGACAGAGCAAGGAACAAATCTATGAGCCGTACGTATCCCCATGCATCCTCGTTCCCACAGTATCTAATGCACGCCATAGCTACCCCTTGCCGGCTACATGATGTCGACAGTGATGGAACCGTTCAAGAAGGACCAGTTTCAGGGTGCGCTCAGTTCTGCGTATGCCGCGACGGTTACAGAGCAGTCGGGAGAATACATCTGCCCTCCCGCGGTCTCAGAGACGGAAATAAACTCTCGCAGAACGAGCAACTTGGGGAGCAGTTGATGGAGCTGACAACAAAGATTATTAGCGACAAGTTGGAGCCCTTTGACGATGGGAAGTTTTAGGGGTTCTGTTAGGTTGAGCGTGGAACCTTACTTTCATAACGGTTGCTCGGTCAGTGTTGTTTGAAGACGCGACATATCTGTTACCTATACTTTGAAGCCAAAATAAACGCCTTGAAACACCCCAATTTGTATGAAACTGAACCGTCAATACAAACCAGTCGTATTTATTGAAGACGATGATCAGACTACGCTGCACCTTCAAGCTTTGAGGAGCTGGGGTTGCAAGCATATTTACGAGCCTTCGCGGTAGTTGGCAATGTTTCACTACCCCGCTTGATCGACGTACAAAACTGCCCTTGGAAGGGGTGCGGGATTACTAAAGAGGTTCCTCAGCTGTCACTTAAATGCCTCTATAAAATGGATTCGTCATCGTTTTTAACCCTGTCCTTATACCCATCGCAAGCCAGGGCAGCAACTCGTTGATAGGCGTTGGACAGACCGAATACACTAGGTATCCCAGGCCTTTTCGTGCGGTCCGCAGATCTATTCCACTCAGAATCATTCTTTTCCGGTGCCATGTGTTTACGTCTGCTAGCCGTCGGCGTCGTGGCATGACTCTTTTCCAGTTGTGCAGTTGTGGCAAACCCAACAGTCGTTGACTCGCGACATGGTGTCACCTTTTACGGACTACACCGCAATGGCATTGAAGTGTTTCTCAATATTCCGTACGGTCAAGACACCGGAGGCGCAAACCGGTTCAAGCCGCCTCGTCCCCGTATCCCGAAGCCCGGCACAACCGTCCTCGCGCAAACCTATGGACCGGCCTGCCCTCAGCAACTTGGGGCACCGACGCTGCCTCTCGCCCTCAGCAATGTCACCAATATCTCAGAGGATTGCCTCAATCTCAACATCGCCCGACCCTAAGGAACATGCTCACGAGACCGGCTGCCCGTCATGGTCTACATCCATGGCGGTAGCTTCTGGACGGGCCAGAACCAGGAGGTTACAACTAGACCAGATGGAATGATCCTCGAGTCTGTCAAGAATGGTTTGCCAATCATTCATGTCGCCATGAACTATCGACTGGGTTGTGAGTCGTTGGCCTTGAGAAAAGCTGGTCCGTTTCTAACACGAGTTATTTAGTCTTTGGCTTTGCGCAGTCAGACGCCCTGAAAGCCGAAGGGTCGGAGAATGCCGGTCTCAGAGACCAGAGGCTCGCCATGAATGGGTTCGCGACAATATCGAGCAATTCGGGGGCGATCCTGACAAGATAACAATCTTTGGGCAGTCCTCGGGGGGTATGTGCCGACCATGAATCGCTACATCATAGCTAACGATGAAGCAGGTTTGGCGGTGGGCATGCAAATCATGGCATATGGGGCTAGCAAGCCAGTTCCATTTAGCCAAGGACTTTGCGAGAGTCAAGCACTTGAGCCAGGTATCACAGGTAGGTTCACGGTAAACACGCTAAACGCGATGGAGGCTCTAGTCGACCATGTTGGGTGCAATTCCAGCAACTTGCACGCCAAGGACACCATAGAATGTCTACGAAGCTTTGATGTGGAGACGCTCTTAAATACATCTCTAGCAACATATCAGAGTGATATTGCCCATAACATAGGGGATATCTGGCTCCCGGTCGTTGACGGCGACTTCCTCCCTGCGCCCCCATCACAGCTCATTAAGGAGCGCAGGTTTGCTAACGTCACCACAATGATCGGGTGGTGTGAGGACGACGTCGCCTTCTTCACCGACACAAACATCAAGACGCCTGACGATACGTTCAAGTTTATCTCGTCTTACATCCCCAACGTGACAAGTCCAAACATCCAGAAGCTCCTTTCACTTTACCCTGCATCCAACTTTGCGGACAACGAGAAAGCTGGTTTGTCGAGAGAGTTCTACCGTTCCGCATGAATCTTCAGAGATATCCTCATGGTTTGTCAACCAGCTTGGTTCGGCGAGCAAATTGCGTCCGCAGGAAACGCCGTGTACCTCTACGACTGGAACCAGACAATACTGGAGCCCAACATAGGCGCGGTAAAAGGCCAAACGGGATACGGCCAAATACACACGTCGGAATTTTCGTATATCTTCGGTAATCTATCTCACTACAACGTCGATGGTTACCTGTTCCATCCTACTGTGTCGGACTACGCCCTAAGGGACCGCGGATCGAGGTCGTGGTCGACGTTTGCCTGGACTGGGAAGCCAGGCGTGCGTGGACACATGACCTTTCAAGGATTTAACTCGGCGTTCCCGGGGGACAATGAAACATATGTATTCGTCGCTGGTGGTTCCAATGAAGGCCTTTCAGCCCTAGATGGACACAAGGCGAACCCAGCAGTGAGGAGTCAGAGGCTGATAGAGAGGTGTGGCTTTATTAACTCTCCCCAAATGATTAAGCAGCTGAGATACTAGGGGGTTATTAGTGGAATCCTCTATCGCATATCAACTCTAATGATCTATTTCCGCAACTGGAGCGAGCGACTCACACCTAGTAGAGCACCTATTAGAGAGTCTATTTATGTGGAATCCTAGGGTTCGAACTTATCCCTATGCATCATTAGGATAGTTCTTGATAATTTAGTTGCCGGAGGATAGTCTACCTTTTGACAAGTTCAATTTATTCTTATTTTCATGCCCAAGAAGGGGCATCGGCGCCAGCTGGACCAGCTGCTGCGCAGCCGCAGCAACGTAAAAGTTATAGATGACCTGAATAGAAGCTTCACATAGGAATAATACAGCCAATAGCGGTCAAAATTGAACACGTTACACACATGGTTATTATGATGTTGAATGCGCAACGGAATTCTGTACAAGTAGATTGGTCACATATTCCCGGTTTCAATGTTGTTATCCGGCTGCAACAGCAGCTCCCTCAACACAGTACTTGTCGATTCATCGAGTCGTCAAATCGGTAACCAGTAATATCCTGATGACTTTCAAGTTCTCTCATTGGATGAAATTTCGAGAGTCTCAAAAGCGACTGATCGTCCATGCCACAACTTTGTCTTGATAGCTGGAAGAGAACTCTCCGGGCCTTCGAGGATTTTGCCGGGATGTACAACGTTGAGTGCAACCACCGCGATAAGCATCGGCAATGCATCCAAGTACAGCTGGAATTCTTCGTGGCGCAGTATCACGTTGGATGTCGAGACGCCCTGACTGAACTCGACAAGACGGAAGATGATACGGATCTAGGTTAGCTAGGGTTAGCTTCTGAATTTCTCATACCCTTGAGATGCACTGACTATGATGAGAACAAGAACAGTGTAGATAACCCACAGAAGCGCCATGGTCCAACGGTTCCGAGCTCTGAGCTTTCCGATGCGAGCACTGTGGACCACATCGCGATGGAAAAGGGCATGGATGGCTAAAAAGGTGAGGACGCAAGCCAGTTGGACACCAACACCAGCCATATATACCTTTTTGCCCAGCTCGGCGGTATCCTCATTGTCCTGATCGGCGATCATCGCGCCCCCTGCGGCCTGGATTATGAAGCATATGACGTCGACAGTGACGAAAGCTTTTGCAAGCCACTGTGCAGAAACGCCGACCATACGACGTCGTGGATGGAGGAAGTGGATAAGCCGGGCGACGGTCATGTACGCGAAGGCGTTGATCCCTGGTGGACACGATGTTAGAGCAGGGAAAGTAAGAAGACTTGGCTTCTGGGCCAGAGAAGAGTCAGAAGCAACATACACAATGGTGCCAGCAGCAACAACAGAGTCGAGACGACCATGTACGTCGTTTCTTGCTGATCTCTTGCCCCCAAGGCGCGGAGGATAAAGCAGACACACTCCCATAGCGCGCCCATCACCACGACCCAACAGAATGACTAGATGGGTACCTTAGCTAAGTTCAAGACACGGTTGGGAATGGTTTCTGAAGAGCTGACCTTCTTGAGAAGCACCGCTTGGACAAGGTGGGCCACGGTGGATAAGCCGAATGCAACTGCAAACGCGGTATTATCCTCCCACTGGGGATAGAATCCATAGTTGGCGTTGCATGAATCCGGCGGAACATAGCCATACTTGTCCGGTATGGCGGTCGTGCATGTTGGGCTCGCTGCCGAAGAGGTTGAAGTCGTTTGGAAGACTGTCTGAGTCTGCATGATGGTGATGAAGGGTTTCTCTTTTAGCGGTTGATATCGATGTTTGGCTTGGATGGTTGCTGACTTCGCTGGAGAATGCAAAAAATAAAGACAGTCAAGAGGAATATCATTCAAAGTATTTATATACCTGTCTCTCATGTTTTTCCGCTGTGAATCGTCAGCGATGTTGCAAGATGGACTGACAGTACCCCTTTCCTGGTATGCTCAGCACAGCCAGACGTCGTTCTCGTCGGACGAGGCGACGAAACCTGACGCGTCTCATCTCGGCGTGAATGACTCTCAGATGATAACTCGTATCTCCTGCAGGCGTCATGGTCGAGGGTTGCGCAAACAATGTGGGTGTCGTCTCATTGGTCGGCTGGTCGCTTTCGTCGTTTTTGAAGGGTCATAAAAACCCTGGCCACCTAAAGGCCCAAGCGGTTATTTTTAGCTTTCAGCTGCATTACCCCGAGCAACTTGGAAATGACGGTGCTGGGTTCAATCGGTTGGAACCAGTCACAGAGACCACTCCTCACCGGCACCAGTGGCCTTTGAGCGCCCAGAAGTAAGAACCGCCTATGCAGTATATATCTCTAAGAGACTATCTAAGAAAAAGAGAATACAGTGTAGGTCACAGATTGGCATCAATAATCCCCAAAATCCCTCGCCAACCCCAAGGGCCACATCATGTACTTCTGGAAGCCCTCAGGTAGGGCTTTTCCAATGTTGGTAATCCAAGCTTGCGTAATGCTTTGGTAAAAGGCAAAGTGCCTTGTTGTGGTCGCGGAAAAGCACATCTCCAAGATGTGGTCCAGCATTAGAAAATGTGCAAAGAGGACTTGAGCTGCATAGTTGGAAGGGTCTGTGAAGCTGGTATATTCATCATCGGTCATCTTATTCGTCAATGCATAACGGGGGACCATCTCAAGAAACGCTTTCAACATCATTAGGTTAGAGGCCTCGAACTGGAATGGGATACACTAAGCATTGCGCGGTGATATCTTTGCTTAGTTGAGCCAATTTCTCCCAACATGCACAAATACCGCCGCTCCGCATTGCTTTGACATAGTTGTCGAATCGTCTTGAGCGAAGCAAGGCAATCTTGGATGACTGCATCATCCTTGAGATTGCCCTGATGTTCGACATGTCTCTCCATGCTGCCAATGAAGGATTCCCGAGTGAAACTGCGAAACATTGATTCGCCATGTTCAGCAACCAGAGTAGTTGAGATGAGCATCCAGCCGCGCATCATAGCTAGAAAGTCCATCATGGCATCGGGCATGTACGACGACTGAAATGTGAGAGCGATGACTGCGGCATATCGGGCGTCGACATCTCCCGCAGTGCGACAGGGCCGTGAGCGAGCATCATTCAAGCCTTTGATAGCTGAGACTCTGAGGTCAAGGGCCTGCACCGAGTAGTCTACTTGGTTGAACAGGGTAAGATGTTGAGCTGCGAGAGCTAGCAGAGCCGATGCCAGGAAGTCGTACTGCGGATGACTCCAGTTAGTCCAGCGCCTCTGATATGCTAACTTGGGCCGGGTAAATCCCCGTGCCGTAGAGAAAAGCGTCTTCAGAAAGACGTAGCACAACTGAACATACCTCGTGTGATAACGCAGCGACATCCTGCCACACCGCCGAGGAAGCATGTGGATGTGGCGGATAGGCTTCGATGAGAAAGTGGTGGAAAAACCGGAGGTGGTCGAGAGACAGGTTGACTCTTGATGCAGTAGAGACCATGGAGTGGCGAGGTTCAGGCAAAGCAGTTGCAGGATAGACACAGTTCATGCCCATACGTCGACAACCCTGGCACTCTGGGCGGCATTCGGAGCACTCGACTCTGCGCCGCTTGCAGTTGAAACAACCTCTCCTTGTTTTTCCAAATCCTTTCCCTGGAACTGGCTTGCGCCATGTCGACTTTGGGGGTTGCTCATGCTCAGCATGCTTCGCCTTGGGAGATGAGGTCATTTGGGTAGATTGACCAAGAAATGGGTCATAGAAGGGAAGAAGCGCGCTTCTGGATTACTAGTCGATTGAGACTCACGAATGCCTCGCAAGTTGGCTGACCACGAGGCGTACGCTGACTATAGTTTCTTTGCGCTGCAGCTTACGCGTTCTGCTTGCCAAGGACGTGGCTGCGGGTCAACCTCTACACCGACTGTTGCACACTCGAAGTGGCCTTACTTTGACAGTCGTACGATGCAAACCCTGAGAATCGGCGAATGAATTTCTGAGGCATTCTTTCGGTTCATTTCTACGTTCCATGAAGCCTCCGTTATGTTCAAGTCAACGTTCATTGCCCAACTGGGAATGGACTTCCTATTGCTTCTGAGAGATGGCTCGCCAAAATTCACCGATCAAGACCGGGACAGTGACTCCTACTTACCGCAGAACTTAGAAGATCTCTGCTGAGTACAGATTCTGGCTATAAATGCATGAACCCTTGACCGACAACTGGGAGGGGATGCGGTCCGAAGTTGAGAGACTCGAGGGCATCGTGAACGATGAATCCAAGGTTATCAACAATGCGGCCGCAAATTAGATCCGGGAGAGTCTTTACGTCAAGGCACAAGAATCTCTCGAATGCATGCGAAACCTCCTCTCTGTCAACCAACAACAGCTCGATGTCCAGAAGGAGGACCTCAGCTATACGAAGGAGAACCTCAGCTATATGAAGGAGATCGCCAAGAGCACGGAGACTGACATAAACCTCCCGGAAGCAGCAAATGCGCTTTACAACAGTGCAGAGGACCAGGACATTCCCTTGTGCCAGGAAGGCACCAGAGTCGCCATCCAGAACCGGATTGCCGACTGGGTTGCCGACTGGGTTGCCGACCGAGACGCCGAGACCATCTTTTGGCTTTCCGGCCCCGCCGGCACCGGCAAGTCAACCATTTCTCGCACTCTCGCCTATGACCTCGCCCGCACCGGCCAGCTGGGCGCCAGCTACTTTTTCAAGCGGGGAGACGAAGCTCGAAATGGCACCGCCCTGTTCTTCCCAACCATTACGAGCGAGCTCGCCCGCAAGATAGGTGCCTTCCACGCCTCTCTCACTAAGGCTCAGCGGGAGCTAAATAGGGTGCAAGTCGATAAGAAGGCTCTGGAAGAGCAATTCAGGATGCTCCTACGAGATCCCCTTTCGAAGATACATCCCGACGAGCTAACCATTTCGACCTGGGTCATTATTATCGATGCTTTGGACGAGTGTGGTCACCCCGATTACATTCCCCGGATTATCTATCCACCCCGCCAGCCCTAGACGACCGGGACTATACGCCCGCGCGTTCCTACTATTAGTAGATCCGCTCCTGAGATTATCATAGCCTTCGAAGACCCTTAGAATATAGATATTATTTATAGATTAGACTTATGGAATAAATTTAATAAAGATATAAAGATTAATATATTAACCTTTTTAAATATAAGCTTTATAGATATTAAGAGAAAGAAAAATATTAAGTAAATACTATAGCTAGAGCCTAAGAACCTAGACTATTTAGTCTCACTAGTAATAACCCTATCTCTATTATTTATCTATGCTATAACTCTCTATTAATTTATCTTTAAGAAATTAAATCCTAAAAAGTAATTAAAGGAATAGCTCTAATAATATAATAATAATAAATCATAGCTTAATTAAATCTATAAACCTATCCTTAACGAGCTATTAACTAGGGATAATAGAGGTGAAATTACTATCGATTCCGATTAGCTACTAGAAATTCTCCGCGCTATTATTCTTCTCGCTGCCTTACTTTTAGCGCTATCTCTAGCGGCCCTTCTTGGCATAGACGAGGACGACGTCAATATTTAGCTTTTAAATCTCCATGCGGTACTTTATATCCTTACTATATCTTTCGCCCTAGTATTGTGACGGGTAGGTATTTCCCAAGGGATAAATCGGTTATACTTGTGACGATCGTGTGTTTCCCAAGGGATAAACCGGTCGTGCTGGGTTCATGTTGGCAGAAGGGCTAATCGCGTTGTCTTAAATAAAGGGGTTATTATGTCTAGTAATATGCTCAAAGGT
>SSHR01000547.1:0-25619 GCA_006518225.1 Fusarium neocosmosporiellum | reverse complement strand
AAGTAGCTTAATAGTAAAATTAAGATCTTAACTCTTTATATAAAATACTTTTTTTAAATTAATACCCCCGCTATTAGCATTACTTCACTCTAGTATATGTATTTACCCACTATCACCACTGCTCCTCTATCTACCATCATGCGCTCTGTCGTATCAACAACCTAGGTCAATTAATGCCCATTTACTTCACCGGCATTCCATAAATCACGATGTCTATCCCAAACGAGGCACTTCAAAAGGTATGCATTCCCGTCCCTTCTTCTACGCAATGCCGCCCTTCTCCAGAGTCAGCTTCCCGTGCCACTTTGCTAATGTCCAAAAGCTGGTGCGGGAGATCGAGAGCCAGGCTATCGCAGCTCAGCAACAGATCGGCCTGGCCCGTACCCAGATGACTGCGAAACAGCGCGAGCAGCGCCTCGTTAAGCTGACACTGAGCGAGATGGCCAGCTTGCCTGAAGACGCCGTCGTCTACGAAGGTGTCGGGAAAATGTATGTACCCTCCCCTCACCCCCCACCATATCACCCATTGTCCATCCCGAACCAACATTTCTTCCATGGCCTAACGTCGATGGTGGTTGTTTGCGCCTCTTAGGTTCGTTTCGCTCCCTGTAGACTCTCTACGACAGAAGCTTGAGGGTCAGACACAAGGTCTGGAGAGTGAGGTGGATAAGTTGAGCCAACGCTTGCTGTATCTGGAGACGACGCACAAGAACAGCCGGGAGCACATCGAGCAGATGCTCCGCGCCAAATAACTTAAGCGCCAGGATGCTCGTCACAGGTTTGGGTGTTCCATGCCTCCCTAGGCTGCCTCTTGGCTACCTCTTGGTTCCGCCCTAGCCGCTGCTTCTCCAGGTCGAGTCACGTTGGGTGCCGAGCCGCCGACGCCTTCAAATGCACAAAAACTGTTTCAATTGCCGCCCACGTTCTTGGTGCCGCCATGACTCTTGCCTCCCCAGCCCTACCGCTGCGCCGCACGCTCAGAGCCCACTTGATGGCGACGTGACCACCTCGACCAGGGTGGTTTTGCACTGTGGCTTTCTTGGACGGCCTCCCCTTCACTCGGAATCACCTGTATGGCTGTGCAATATGCAAGACGCACGACAGGGAGCCAATGCGACTAGGCAGATTTGGCCCCCAAACCACCTCTCATCACAATGACCACAATGACTTCATGATTGTTACACCCGGCCTCCCGCTTCCAGTTTCCTCAGCGCCCGTTGACATGTACATAGTTTCTCAAATCATCTCATGAATTCAAGCACTTACGGTCATTCTCTGAACCTGTTGACTTCACTTCATTCTTGCTCACCGCTGGTTTCGTCGTCCGCTATGAACATCCAGATCGTTCCCTCGGCCCAACCATGCTCGATAAGCTAAAAAGACCTTTGATCGACTAGCGCTGCGCCTTTTTGCATCTCGCACCTCTTCGAGGACCAGGGACCATGCGTTCAAGCCGGAATTCAGCCCCCACCGAGTTTCAGCCCCGCCTTCGCATGTCCAGCCCTACCACGGTCCCATACCGGGAGGGAGGACACCCTCCGTCGGTTGTCTGCTTACGCCCTCCTACTTCTTTGCTCTTCTCCTCCCCTCCTCTTGTCATCCTTCCTCATACTTCTACTCTTCCCGCCTTGAAAGTCCCATCCCAAGCTCTTCGCCAAACCAACAAGTCGCTTTCCAAACACAGAGAGACATCATCGCCTTAGTCCTCTCATCTACTTGCTTATCAACCTCTCACCAACCTCGCTTCACCTTGGGTGTTTGCTGCCTGGAACAATGAGCAGAAGCAGCTACAGTTACTCTGACTCCGACGACGAAGATTACGACATCCACGTCCGTCGACGCGGCCCATCGCCAGGTGGTGTCCGCTATGTCTCGGGTGGGCAGCGTCCTCGAAGCTACTACGATGCGCCTGCCGGCCCTAGTCGCCTTGGACCTGATCGCCTCACCACTGTCATAGCCCGATCCAAGTCCCGTGAGCGCTCCCGGTCCCGTGACCGTCGCACCAGTAGCCCTCCACTACCAGCTCCTGTCATTATCAACAACCGAATCTACAACGACTTCTCATCTGACGACGATGACGACGATCGCCGAAAGCAGGTTGTGCGACGATCTTCCCGTCGGCGACGATCGCGTTCGCATTCTCGGTCTCGATCGGGTTCCTCATCATACATGGCGCAGAAGGAATGGGAGGTAGAGCGAGCCCGCAAGGAGCTCGAGGATATGCGCCTCGCCAGCGCCCGTGAGAAGGATGAACAGAGACTGGTCAAAGGCTACCGCGAGGAGTGGGAGGCTGAACAGTCTCGCAAGGAGCTGGAGAAAATACGTCTTGCCAGCGCTCGAGAGAGAGATGAGCAGGAATTGATCAAGGGCCACCGAGAGGCATGGGAGGCCGAACGATCTCGCAAAGAGCTGGAAAAGACGCGCCTTGCAAACGAACGAGAGAAGGACGAGCAACGACTTGTCAAGGGCTATCGTGAGGAATGGGAGGCTCAACAATCTCGCAAACAGCTTGAGAAAGTCCAACTTGCCAATGCCCGCGACGACGAGGAGCGTCGCATCGTGGAGAAATACCGCAAAGAGGAAGAATTAAAACAGTCCAGACGCGAGTTAGACGCAATGAAGGAACGGGAAGCCCGGGAAGCAGAGGAGGAACGCATAATGAAGGCGATTGATCTGAAGCGACTCCGAGCAAAGGATGCAGCCAAGGCGGAGAGCGACCGCCGCGAGAAGGAGGCCAGCGCAGCAGTTGAGGAGTACAAGAGAAAGGAGCTGGAGCGCGTCACCAATGAGAAGAAGCTAAAAGACCAGAAGGAACGAGAGGCAGCCGAAGCCGTTGAGAGGTACAAGCGAGAAGAGAAAGAACGCATCGCCAAGGAAAAGGCTGAGAAAGAGGCTAAGGAGAAGGAGTATCAGAAGCGACTGCGGGAAGACCTCGTCAAGTCTGGGCTCGACGATGAGGCGATAGACGCCATCATGAAGAAGGAAAAGATCAAGAAGGAGCCTTCGCCCCAGCCAAACTATCGTCCCCTGCCACATCATGGGATGGTTCCCAACATGGGCCAGATTAGCCATGTCCCTCATGGCGCTCCTGTCCCTCATACTGGACTCGTCGGTCCCGTCACCCACCCCAACCACGTCGTCCACACCAACCAGGCTGCCCCTATGGCCGTCGCCCAGGCCCGACCGACCTACACCCGCATGGCTCGCCGACACCTGTCGATCGAGTCATTGCGTGCCTACGGGGTTGAGTTTGATCTCGATGATGTATGTATCCCATACCCCTTGCCCATCCCAGTTTATGCCAGACCTCGAACTAACATTGTCTCAAGGATCCCGAGTATGTCTTGATCAAACGTTGGGTGCCCGAGTGGGAACAAGACCAGTTGTGGAAGCATACCAAGTACATCCGCCAGAAACGCGGCAAGATGCTCATGATCGAGGAGAAGAAGCATGGCAGAGACGACCCAGAGTTTGAGTGGGTGCGGAAAAAGAGTGACAAGAAGGAGCGTCGCAGAAGCAAGTCACCGTCGCTCTTGATGTATTTGGCTGGGGCACGCCCGGCTTAAACCTGAAAGGTCGGATTGGGTATGAGTTGCGAAGCTTGTTTTTTTGTACATGCAGTTCCTGAGCGCTAGCCATCTACTTTATATATGAGACGAGTTGTTGTTACAGTTGTTGTACAAATGTCAGTTCACCTGGCCCCGGCCCGGCGAATCAATTCTTCATAGACAGTCCATGCCAACGCCGAACTCATCGCCTTTCGGCTCATACGCAGTGCAAGGCCATCCCAAAGTGATCGAACGCCTTCTTGCGTCACCATTCTATACCAAGCATGCCAAATATTCCTATACTCCTGTGGCTGCAACTGGATTCGTGTCTTAACTGCATCGAAGGGATTGGAGACAACCGAGCATGCTCCGCCGGCGAGCATGGCTGAGGTGAAGTTGACAGAACTAGCAAGAGTGGCCTGCATCTTGGTCGGACCGTCACCAGACGAAGCCACCGGCTTTGCTGCCAGAGAGCCCAGCTGTGACTTCAGCATCTCATAAAAGAGCACATACATTCCAGCGTAAGGTGCATCTCGGAGTGCTGTGGCGCCAAATCCTGAAAAGAAACCACGCCATCCATCTGTCCGCCGGATATCGAGGGCTGCAGATGCTACGGACGGATACGAGTAGAGGCTGGATTCGAAGCGAACCTTGATGACGGTCAAGGGCATCAATACAAATCCAGCAAATGTCCTCGCAATGGCGCCTGATACTAGGTTGCCAGAGTTTGTGAGTGAGGGCAGCACGGAGGAGCCACCCTGAGTCTGGAGCCGGCGTCCTAGGATCCCCGTCCGCTGGGCGTGCTGGCGAATAGCATTAAGTGAAGTGAAGTAAAGGGCTGAGCCAAAGCCCGTTCGCAAGGCAGATGGAACGGTGCCTCTCCAGAGAGACTGCACCAGGCTCGAAGACTGCCTGATGTCGCGTAGCGTGGCGGTGAGTGATGAACCTCCAGACTGCTGAACCCGAGTCTTGAGTAGGTCAAGAGGCTGGAGAATGACCGCAGAGGCAACTCCGGAGCCAAGGCCGGAGACGAAATGGCGAGCTGGGTGGTCATGTCAGGGAAAAAAGCGACCAGACAGGATCGAGGCCGATGAGCGCCGGGTGTGCCGGTCGCCATTGGGCCTCGTTGGAAGGCATACCTGAGTTTGCTGGCCGTGAGGCCCGTTGCTCAGTCATTGGTGGGGATGCAACGGCATCATTGTGCTGCGCTGGGGAACTGGCAATTGTGAGGCCCATGGCTAGTCGCAGACTCCGGCCACATGTCGGGGAACTGATTGAGTGACGTGACAGGATGAAATCGGACCAAAAGTGTCAGACCCCGTTTCGTGACTTCGCCCCACTTTGTTGCATTGGGCACGTGTGGATTGCATTCAGAGGCTGGCCCAAATGGCCGACCATCTCAACTCGCAACACTAGCATGGTTGCCTCGATAGTCGCCTATGACTGATTCAAGGCGTCCAGCAAGAAGGCGATGCCGCTTGACCAACTCAACCCACTCATCGACGCCAATAGAAGCGAGAAGCATTCCGAAATCAGCTCCTAGTCTGCCGAGACTACCCGCACAGTAGAGCACCTGCGTCAAAATGCTCTCCCTTGATGTCTGGTCTTTGACTGTGGGAAGATAAATGCGCAGGGTCTCGACGAGCATCTCAGCGAGGTGTAGGGGAAATGTGGCCATTGGCGACGGCAACAATCGCAAGGGATCGGCGTCGTGTTCAGTCTGTGGAGCAAAACTTGAACTTATGCTCTTGAAGACGGAGACTATGCTGAAGCTATGCTCACGGAAGATCTCGATGAACCGTTTGAGATAGCGCTCGGTCTGTTGCCCACCAGACCATGAGCTTGCTGACTTGTCCTGTCGAAGGCGTTCCTCGTCGGCAAGATCCCTGAGGGGTTCTAGCGCTTCCAGTGTTGTCAAAAGTGTGGCCAAGCGACAGACCAAGAACACGGCAGGGAGGGCATCCTCGGTCGGTGTGTCCGTAACCAGGTCTGGGACGATGCGCTTCAGCCAACCTATCGTACGAACAGCAGCAGCCAGCTTCAGATTGGGCGCCTTCAGCGTGCCAACGAGATCAGCTGCCATCTGTCGAATGGCCGCATCTGCCTCCTCTAGGACTGATGTGACGAGGGGCGAATCTGGGTAGAGGGATGCCAGGCGACGGACGTGGGCGTAGAGCTCGAGAGTAGACGAATGGTTGACGGGGGCGGCCGAGACAGCAGATGAAAGAAGCAGGGGCATTTCCATCACATCGACGAGGCGCTCCGAGTTTCGAAGAAGGAGCAGGGCCTGTTTTCTTCGAGCAAGCAACTTGCTCTCACTCGCCTTTCCAAAGGCGGACGAGAAGTGCTCTGCCTGCGCATCGAGGCGAGGTACTGCTTGGACCAGATCGGAAGCTCGCTGGGCCAGTGTGGGCAGTGACTGCCGTAACGTGGCATGGCTGGCTGCTGACTCGACGACAGCTTTATGTGACCGCTTCGAAAGTGCCTGGACAGCCAGGAGGAGTGAGTGGGAGGTCTGGGACAGGACCTGAGGCTCGGAGGTTTGCAAGAAATCGGACTGCTGTTCTGCCAGGTACGTCAGATACTCCAATGCGCTAGGGTCAGTCTGCTGGTCGGGAGCGAGCAGGTCTCGCAGCGCTTCAGCCATGATGACCAAAGGGGTATGATCGTTGAGCTGAGACGAGCTCGGGTGGCCTGCAAGAGTGGGCGGATCAGGAAGCCGAACGACGCGGCCACGTGGAGTCGATCTCTGCCCGAGATATGCGTGCCAGGTCCTTTTAGCCGCGGGAGTTGATGAGCTAGTGTAGCGAATGTGTGTTGCGTCCGTCGTGATTGTATCTGGTGCTCTTAACGAGTGAGGTGGCAGCTGGCAGCTGGCTGACAGGAGCTGGTGGGGTGGTAAGGAAGACGGTTGACACACTGCCACATCAGGTAGGTCCCCTGATTACCTAAGGCTGGAGCTGCCTCCCCAACATTGATGCATTGCGTAGTTCAAGCCTTTTCAGGACTAGAGGAACGGCCGCTAATGCCTAGAATGGTTGGGGATAGGTACGAATATTGAAATAAGCTCCGTGATGGCTGGTGGTACACACACCTGTACCCGTGCCTATCCCACGTGAGGTTCCCCAACAGACGTGACCTTGATCTTTTTATACAGGCAGGCTGCCCGTTTTGTTCCCTGAGGCGCATTGCCTCGTCGCATTGTCTGCCTTTTTCTCTCTTTATCCCAGTCTCTCCCTCTTCCCTCGAATTTCACCTTGCAACCCTAACCGCGACCACTTTTGCGCCCCCGATTGCGACCAAATCTCACCATGAAAGACCCATTCTTCCTCCCGCCCGTGCCTTGGCTCGCCGAGAAAGCACAGCCCTGGGCTGACTTGCTCGATCTCCCCTCGCTGCCGCTCCATATTCACGAAGTTCTAGCTGCCGCTCTTTTATACTCGGTGGTATTCTGGCCAATTTCGCCATGGCTGTCGAATATGCTAGCCCCGGAGCACTACTCCAAGCTTCCGCGAAAGCGACGACTAAACTGGGATGCCCACGTTGTTTCCATGGTGCAGAGCACCCTCATCAACGGCCTTGCTATTTGGGTCATGTTCACCGATAACGAGATCAAGAACATGACTTGGGAGGAGCGAATTTGGGGTTATACTGGCGCCGCTGGCTTCATCCAAGCCCTTGCGGCTGGCTACTTCCTTTGGGACTTGGTTGTAACCAGTCTCAACCTTGATGTTTTTGGCCTGGGAACGCTGGCGCATGCCATCGCTGCCCTGTTGGTGTACTCTCTGGGCTTTGTAAGTCTTTCAGAACTTCCTGTGTTCCTTGTCTCTTGTACTAACCAGAATTCCTTTCAGCGCCCATTCCTCAACTACTATGCCTGCGTGTTCATCCTCTGGGAACTGTCAACTCCGTTCCTAAACGTTCACTGGTTCATGGACAAGGTGGGCATGACGGGCACGCGCGCCCAGCTATACAACGGCCTCATGCTCCTCTTCACCTTTTTCTCCTGCCGACTTGTGTACGGAACGTATATGTCTCTGCGTGTCTTCCGAGACGTGTGGGCCGGCATTAACACGCACCCCAATGTCGAGACGCTCACAACACCGATAATGACGTTTGCACACCAAGACTCTACGGTACCTGTATGGCTTGGTGCGGCATACCTCGCCAGCAACATCACGCTCAACAGCCTCAATTTCTACTGGTTCTTCATGATGATCCGGGCCGTTCGCAAGCGCTTCGAGCCCTCATCAGACTCGCAGGATAAAACCCCCGACGCCCCAGTGACCGAGGTCGAGGTCGATCTTTCTTCTGTGGGCACGGGAGCAGCCAAGCTTTCTGGTGGACGACGTCGCAAGGCTTGAGCTTATCCCCCACGTTGATTCCAATCTTCATAGATAGCCTAGTCTTGTTGCAATCACGCGCATTTCTGGTTACTTTCTTTGCTTGGTCGCATCGATCCCTGGAGGCATGGTGCTTTGATTGCTCTCTTGGCACGGTCAATCGAGTTGCGGGGTTGCTTACTGATCTACTTACGTCGTTGGCACTTGGTTAGATGCCATGAGCTATATCATCCTTTCTTCAAGGACATGTATGGTCAGTTCTAGAGCCAGGTGGTGTTTTCTATCCCTGTCTGCTATGAATTGCGTAGTGAAAGTTAAGGGGTGGAGGGGGGCGCATCGGGTCGTCCTCGACACGATCATGCGCCGAATCTTTCGTAGGGTGCCAGTCGCCTTATCAGCAGACTCGCGCTTTCACATTCGCTCACGGCATTGCTTAGACACATAGATTAGTATAATTAGAAGAGACCGAGTCAGGCTGCTCTGAGCCGGTCATTGATTTAGAATTACCATCGTCATACACACAACTTCTAGTAGGTTTGCCTGACAAAGACTAGATATGCATACAAGATGTGAAGAAACATGTCCAAAGCAATCGCCGACCATGACCAATAACGCGCCGCCAACAACTAGATGCTACGGATGGGCTTGCACGAGATCAGAATCCGAATGGGTTCTGGGGAGCTACAAGCGATGTTAGCAGTTAATAGAGCCAGCCGAGGACTTAACTTACTCGCTTGTGCCAAGTTTGCTCTTCGTCCGGTTGGCTGAGGAGCAAGCTTCTTGGGCTCATTTGATACACCAAAGCGGACTGGGGGTGGTGGACCGGTCTGCTGCGGTACCAGGGGCTGGGGGGTCATCGTGTTGGATATCGTATTGTTCATACCGCCCATACCAGTAACCTGGGGTGGCAGGCCAGGCATGCCCGTTCGCTGAGGCTCAAGGGCTGGTGGCAGATAGCTGTTGATGCCCCCAGGAGGGGCTCCGTACATGGACTGCGTGGCCGAAAACGATGGCTGGAAGCCTGTGGGCTGAGGCTGCATCGGTTGGAACTGGTTTGGCGCCTGCATTCCGGTCATCATTGGCTGCATGAATTGGCCGGCACCGGTAGGGAAGGGCATCATGCCAGGGCCCTGTGGTCCAGGAAATCCGGTCATGGCAGGCTGCATCTGAGCAGTATATTGCTGCTGGAGACGAGCTTGAGTTATCTCGCTCAGGCTCTGGCCAGGGGGTGCCACCTGCCCCTGCAAAGAGCCTGTCATCTGGGGTACCATTGGCGGGGGGGCAAATCCACTTGGCTGAGCTGTTTGGGGAGCTGACAGAGGCCGTTGAGGTGGTGGAGGCACAAGGGATGCCTGGTTCACTGATGCCTGTGGTGGAGCAGGACGTTGCCGCGCTTGCGCGACTGAAGTGAAGAAGGACGGGGTGGCGCCGCCGAGGGGTTGAGTCGTAGGCACCGACGCTGTTGTTTGCTCAGGAGCAACTTCGACCTTGGCCGCCGGGGGCGTAGGCTCAGTCTTTGTAGGCTCAAGCGGTGCTGACAAGAGCGATAGCTCCTTCATGGAGCCCGTCAAAGTCTGGGTTGGAGGAGGTGAGGCTGGCGATGGTTCCGAGACAGGCTTCGAGGCGGATTCGGCTGATGGTTGGGGCTGTGATTGCGGTGGCGGCTGTTGCTTGCTGGGCTTCACGTCCCAAGCATCATCGTCAAACCCTGAAGAAACTGCCTGGCGAGGTTCGGGGCTCTTGTTCGCTGGGCTAGTCTGTGTTGGCGACTTCGCATCCTCATCAGCAGCCTTGGAGCCGTCTGACTTGGAGAAAGCACTGGCATCAACGACATCGCTTGTCTGAACCGCCGGCGCAGGTCGACCCTTGCGAGTGTTGTTTCGTAGTGCACCACCAGGTCCAGAGAACAAACCCCCAGAGGCACCTTCGCTATCTCCCTCTGCAAAACTAACGCCTCTCTTCCCTCCACGCGTACGGCCATACTTGGCGTCCAAGTGGCGCATGACCTTGATGATATCGCCTTCGCGGAGGCCAAGAGCTCGAAGAGTGCTTGCATCGACATCGGACAATACGCTCTCGTCCATTGAATCTTTGATAAACGCTTGAGCGTAACGCTCACACAATCCTACCGCAACCTCGCAGGACAAGAAAAACTGGAACCAATCGTAGTCGGACTTGTTCTTCTCGATGGTCACACCAGCGGTGGTATTGGACTCGGAGGACTTCTTCTCGGCGGACCTAGCTCGCTTGACGTCTGCCAGTGGCTTATCGTCTTCCAAAGAGATGCCTGTCAAGTTTTCAACGTACTCAAGGTCTTCACGAGACATCTTGCTGATCGGGACAGCAATCTTGACACCGTTCATCTTGTGCAGGTGAATCTTGCCGTCCTTCAGGCCCAGGAACTGGGCTTCAACGCTGAAGGATCGGGATCGATCTGTCCAGGTTCGCACCTTGGACGAGTCTGGTTCTGGGAGGTCTCGAGTCAGTATTTGACGGAATCCAGACAGCACAAATAAGGGGTGACACGCGAAGAGGACACTCACTAGGCTTAGACCGTGGCTGGCTGCTGCCATCGCTTCGTCCATTTTCTCGACGGCTCCGCTGTTGTCCCGAATTACTACCATTCTCTCTCGCCATGAGGCTACTACCTCGTTTGGGAAGAGGCATTCCCGGTCCTACCTGCTGAGGTTCTTTGCTCGCCTTGATGGCCTCCTTGGTCAATCTGATTTCTTCGAGGCGATTTTGCTCGACGAGCGACTTGGCAGAGTTGATGCCAGCGGACGATGATGAGATGGTACCGGTAATCTCGATGTAGCTGCTTGGGACGACGCCTTCCTTGCCATTCTTGAGTCGGCGAACTTGCCACCACTCTTCGCTCTTGGTGTTGTCAAGGATAATAACCTCATCGCCTACGGCGACAGTCACCTCGTCGTCTCCTTGGGCCATGAAGTCGTAAAGAACCTGACCCTTCTTTTGGCCACCACCACTGCTGCCCTGCGTGCCCGCCATGATCACCTCGCGGAGTCCTTCGGCACGTACGGCTCCGGCCAGCTCACCCAATGCGCTGACGATCTCCTCGGCAGTGTCCTTGGCTCCTGCGTGGAAATCGACGCTCTTGCTTGGGCGGACGAGCTCCATGAAGACATGCTTCCCCTCCCGTGAATAATGCGTCATCCGGTCTGCAGTCCACTCCTGTGAAGGTCCATCTGAAGCATGCTCGGGTGCAACCAAAATCACTCCAGTCAAGAGATTGATTCCCAGAGTGGTAGGCATTTTCTTTTTCTTGCCCATAATTGAGATCATCTCGTTGATGTTGTACAAGTGGAAACCGCCAGGGGTACGCTCGACATCCTGACGTCGATTAGGATCTTGGTGGAAGTGAATATTAACTGGAGAAGCCGGATGGTCATAAGTCGGAGACGGCGAAGCTGGCGCACGCGGTCGAGCAGGGAGAGCAGGGGATCGGACAGGTTCGTCGTCGGATTCTGGGGGCTCGCTGAACGTAACGGAAGCGCGAGGAGGTTTCGGGGGGGCTGCAGACTGTTGAGAGGCTGCACGGGCATGCATAACGCCCGCGAGAGCAGCAGCAGGAGTCGACGGGGCGGGTGCAGTGCTGCTCGGTAGGTCCGGAGATGCCGTCTCGGGCTCGGGTTCGGGCGCTGGGGCAGGTTGCGGCCTCGAAGGTAGAGCTGGGGGAGCGGGAGGCAACGACGGTGCCGGAGGTTCTTCAGAGCCACCGATCTCGATGTAATTAGACGGAACGAAGCCATAATCGCCGTCGAGGCCGGTGAGGATCCAGTCAGGGTCTGACGTATCGTATACCTCGAGCTGAGCGTCTTCGGGAAATGAGAGTTCCTCGTCGGTCTGACGCGTATAATCGTAAAGGGCGCGAGCGTGCTCTATAGGCTTGGCCTTTGAAGAAGGAAGGAAAGGCAATCAGTATCATCGTGGTGGTTCATGAATATGAGGGCCAGTCAAGGCCAACTCACCTTTTCTACATAGTTGTTAGGCACGAGCCCTGTCGGCTCGTCCTCATCGTCAGCACCGGCCTTCTTCTTTGCCTTCCACCAGCCGTCGTCGCCATTCTTGTCGAGGACGTAGAGCAGATCACCGTCGCTGATTGCGAGCTCGCCCTCGGCCTGAGGCGCGTAGTCGTAGACGGCCCGGTACACCCCCAGAAACCCCATGTCGGAAAGTCGTGAGTCGGCTCAGTAAGCTGCACCGCGGGCGGATGTGCCTCGAGAAGGAATCCGCTGAGAATTTGCTAACGAGCAAGGCGAGGGGGAGAGGGGGGACGAGTAGAAGCGGAACGATGCGATGCGATGCGAAGTGACGCAGTGCGTCGTTTGTCTGAGGAGCGAGCAACGGCTAGGTAGGTAAGGACTGACCCGACGCACCTTCCCCCTACCAAGTTCGAGAACCTGAGCCTCCTGGACAAGTCGTTAGGTAGGTGCCTACCTATTTAGGCATAGCGGTAGCGTGGTTTAGTGGGTGTCGAATTGAGGCCGTTTGCGCACGCAGTGATATACTTAATTTGTTGCTATGTCGGTGCGGATTTGCGTCACCCCCTTACTTTGGCAGCATTTTCTCCATTGCTTCGGTGACGAGGTGGTTGGGCTTCCATCCAAGGTCGAACCCTGGAACTCCACTAGATCCCCCGCAAACAGGTCCAATGTCAGCTCCCTTCCATAGGCCCTTTCCAGAAGATGGATTTGTACACAGCATGCCTCAGCCACATGCTTTCGTCAACATCGTCGTTGTCTCACCGGCCGACTCGCTCACCTGCGCTGCGTTTTAGGCACCTAACGTAACCCAAGGAAGGCAACGAAATAAGTGCCGTAATCGAGAGAATGGACGTACGGAGTACCAGGTCGTTCAGATGAGTTTATCCGGCCGTAGCGGACGGGCAAGGAGTAAGACAACCTGACACAACTGCATATGCATCTGGTTGTAGGTATTCCAAGTTCCCCACCACCCAACTTGCTGTAAGCAACAAGGCATTTGCACCATTCAATATCGTATTTCAAGCAGAAATCACCAATAGATCAATCACGGTGGGCGACGTTCTTTGGACATGATACACCGTTGTCTAAAGTCCCAGAGCCACTCTCTGTCACAGCCCAGCAGCTCGAGAGCCCATATCGTTCAAGAGAAACCGGCGAAAAGTGCGACAACATGTCTAGAGCATAGACCCTCGTGTAGTGTACTGATTTTCTACGCACATGCTTCACCTACGCATCCATGAGAGCTGAAAGACTATCGGTTTCGAAAGCCAGGCCTGGGGGCCGATTTACCCAAGAAAGACCCATTCTACAGTTCCCATCCGTACTTATTTGATCAGAGTCTTGAAAACGTTACTGTCTATATAGTCCCATCGTATCAAGTATCAACCCAACCTATACCAAACTCACATGACTCTACGAACTTATCCAGTGTGCCTTGCGCAAGGCATTTCGCACCCCAGTGATGTCCAATCAGGATGTATCGGGCCCAAAAACATCGTCAGACGTCGTCCGGCCTTCATTGGCTTGGCCCAAGTTGCGGAGGCTACCAGTGCGATGTCCTCGTGTGAAGATGCCTGGGAACATCCTGGGATCGCTTCCCGACAGGTGAAGATCTGCCATGGCATCGCTAGTCCAGGTCTGGTCTCGGCCAGTCGATAATCCAGTAGGTGATCCTACGGTTGCGGCATGATAGCTAGCCGACGGGGACGCCTCCACATTCGAGGGCTCATCGCCAGAGGGAAGACCCACGCCGGTGGACTGCCCGGCCATGTACACTGCTGACTCTGACATCTTACTATCAGTGCCACCAGGTTGGGCCGATAGTTCACTGTTAGCATTGTAGGTAACATATTTCGCTAGCCTATGAGGTAAAGGGTCAGCACCAGGAAGAGCATCAGGAGACCAAGACTGCAACAACTTACACCTCCCTCTCCTGCATCAGCGTGGAGTGCCGGAACTCTTCCCGTCGATCAGGAACGTTTGTCTTAACCATGGTATTTCCTTCTCTGCCCGGCTTGTCACAGCCGAGTCCCAGCCACTGCTCCTTGACAGACAACTCGTAGCCACTTTGCTTGACCGAGTTCTTCGCCAGCTCACACATGTCGACGGGACTAAGCTTGTAGATTTGCGCAGCTACTGCATATTCCTCAATGAGAGGCTCCTTTGTGAAGGCAAACTGCAAAGGATCATCCGTAGAAAGTGACACGTTCAAGCCTCGCTTGAAATACTGGTGGAAAGGGTTCCGTTCATAAGCCAAGAACAAAGCATTGTTACTGAGCGGCGACATGGCGATGCCAATCTGTTCCAGGTAAAACATGTACTGTAAAAGAGGCACCTTACGAAGGAGCAATCCGTGGCTGATGCTGTGACAGCAAAGGGCGGCGACGGCCAAATGCTCACTGTCGCCAGCCTCTCCACAGTGTGGCCGTAGGACAAGGGTGTTGAAGCCACGCTTCTTGCGCCAGTAGTTCAGGGATACCAGGTTAGAGTAGAGGTAGTAGATCCAATAGCTGTAGGGTGGGTTCTGCTTAGTGTCCCAGACCTTTGGCACAGGGAACTTCTTGAAGAGTCGTCGTTCAACCTTGCTCTCGTCGTCGACGCTATCAAAGCCAATCACCCTTTGGAGGAAGATGTGTAGCTTCGGGTGGCTTGAAGGGTCCTTGGTAGCCTCAAAAAGGGGCTGGAAAACATTTTTGACCACCTGCTCAAACGTCTCCATTAAGCCACTAGCTTTGTAGACGTCGTAGAGACGGGGGATCTGGATCAACCAGCGAACGTTGTGCGAGAAGAGCTTGTTATCAACTACCCAAGCAGCGAGCTTGTCCCACTCGTCAATGGACTTGCCATAGATGGAGATTCGCCACTCGACCATCTGGTACTTGCTCGACTCAAGGTCCGAAATGACCTCTTTGGTGATCTCGGCCAAGTACCGGCCGTGAATGAAGTTGTCCGTCTTGAGGAAGATGGTACGGAGACGAGACTCGCCGATCGGGTTATACTTGAGGTTGAACTTGTCAAACCGATGGAATGAATCGGTATGAGCCTGTGAAAGTCAGCCGCGTATCTCCAAATAGCTGGATCTAAAGAGCGCTAAACTTACGTGCATATCAAGAGTGTCGATGCTGAGGTCATAGGCGGTCAAGTTGATACTGGCAAAGACTTCGGCCAGGGTGAGGTGCTTTCCGTCACGGAATAGTACCACCTCGTTGGGGAACTTCTTCATCTTGCTCTTGATGAAGCGCAACAGATGCTTTTGGTTCATGCATGCCGAGTGGTGAACGTGAGTATCAACCTTTCGAACATTGTAAAAATCTCGATGGGGCACCTTCTTGCTGTCCGCCGTTTCTTGATACTCGTTGAGAAGGACATAGAGGTTGAACTTGCCTTCAAGGTACTGGAGACGTCTGAATGCGAAACTCTTGCTAGGTCCATCAGACGAGACATCCAAGATATCGTCCAGGTCCATGTAGAACTCCCTGATCGTGGGGACTCGGATCGAAGGCTCCTCGGCATCGCGCTCGAACACCTGGTAGACTCCACTATCATCCAGCTTGTATGTGAGCCCATCGTCACCAGGAAGGGGTTGCAAATCGGCAATGTCGAAGTCTTCACCGATATCCTCGCCTGGCCTCCTCCTTCGCACTGGTCGCTTACTCTCCCGAGTCTCTGACCGTGATTGACCACCGGGTGCCTCCGTATTTCCATTCAATCCCGCTTTCTCTTGACCAGGAACATGCTCTGCAGCACCAGCTGGATGGTGCGAACGTTGCTGCCATGCAGGCTCGGGTGGGGGAGGATAAATGTCCCATTCAGGGTCGTCTTTTGGATTGTCATCCGGCCCTTGCAGGGAAAGCGCAATGTATTTGCGTCTAAGGTCCAAAATCCTTTGGATGTTCTTGGAGATGGCACTGAGCTCGGCAGTGATGTGGGGTTCAGTGTCGAAGAGATCTCCAGCAGGCAACCCAGCAGCAGGGCCGTCGCCTACTCGTGGTTCCTGCGCGACAGTTCCAGCTCGAGTAGGAGGCACTGAAGGGTAGCTGGGAGGATAAGGTGCAGGATGGGGCTCGATCCTGGTGGGCGACTGTGTGATCGTCGCAGGGTCGATAGCGGGGCCTAGCATCTCCAATCCAGGCGCAAAGGAATCAACGCGACGGCCATTGGAGTCTAGAACCATAGAATCGGCGCCATACTCGGTCGCAGGACGAGAGCTCGAGGCCAGAAAGGGGCTCTGAGGTATCGACTGGCTGCCAGCACCGCCACCACTTCGCAGATCGGTCTTGTTTCGGTGGTAGAAGAACTTCGCGTCCGTCTGGCTCATCTGACGCTCAGCCACGGGGTCGTAGAAGGTTGTTCTCTTCGGAAGGTCTCGCAGTAACATTCCGTCTTCGAGATCGTCATCACTGTGTTCGGGGTGCGAACCAGCGTCGGACGCTGCTTGCTCGTCGGAGGCGCCATGGCCAGTCGCTCCAGAGTCTCGAGCCTCCTCGCCTTCTTCATCCGACTCGCGGGTCCGTACGTCGAGAGCCGTGGATTCGCTCTCTTCAAAAATGGCGCCGCCTGGAGCAATTATTGGGTCAGAAAAGCCGTCAATTGCTGCGGATTTGGGTCGAAGGGAGACCAAAACGTCGAGTGTGTGTGGTGTTGGTGAAGAGGGGCAGAGGAGCTACGTACCAGGCATAATGATCTTGAACACTGATCAAATCCAAACTTATTGATAGAAAATGAAGCACTCTTGTGACCTGAATTGTCTCGCGAAAGGGAATAACTAGTCCTCGGACAGTTTGTGTTTGATTGTCAGAGACGGGATGGCACGAAAGAGGAGGTCTTTGAGGAGGCGTGCAAGTAAGAAGTAAGGCAGTGAGACAAGGTATGACGGTGTGACACACCCAGAACAAGGCGGGATGTGGATGAGGGACAGGGTGTCGGTGCAATGCCCGCCGCGGGTGGGGCTGGTAGCTCCAGCGCGCTAGGCCTTTTAAGGCATCTGCTTCGGTACTGGAGAGACTTAAAACTCCATTGTCCTTTGCAGCCCAAGGAGGTGGCGCTCAACGGTTGGAGGTCTCTACACATTATCATAAAGATATTTTGTTTACAATATTTCGTATTTAGTGGCTCGCACGAGTTCCTGATCCTGTTCGTTAATGGATTGGCATTTTTGAATTAGCACTACCAAAGTTAGCGAGCTGTTGTGGAACAGTTTACTTGGGCAATAATATCTCGCCAATAATCACAACATCCAGCTTCCGAGGACATCCAACGAAAGCCTCACTCTCGGTAGCTACCATACGGAACAGGTCCTTTGCTCCGACTGGACAATGCTTACCACAGGTCAGGAGGTAGTGCAACTCTTCCGCTTCTTCCAAAATGAGGCTCAAACTCGCCAGCAATGACAGGGCTCCCGGGTATGCCACGCGTTACACACGAACCCTCAATATGCCGGGCTCGAGCGTTCTAAACGATCACATGGTCCCACGCCCTCCCTAGGACATGCGACACGTTGTCGGGAATCCTTCTAGTCTTTCTAAAACAACGTTATTAGTGCTACCGTGATCGACAGTTCGGTAGTACGGAGTCTCATCCGGGAACCAGGACCATCCCGGACGGGAGACTACATCACACAGTCTCTAGGTCTCTCGCCTTATTCGGAATCCGGCTGCTGGCTACCGTGGGGGTACTCGGGTCAGGTTCCCCGGAAAGAGGCAGGGCTTAAGACCCTGGGTAACCAGATCTCTCATGCGAACTATCCGCCGACTTGAAGCGAGACAGGGCTACTAAGTTGAGTCAAGGATGATCACGAGATTCAGGGGAACCCAAGATTCCTAATACCCAAGCGCCCACATGAAATGTTGTTTAAGGAGGACGTAGTCATAGGCATCTGACCTTCGTTCAGAATTTCGCCACGAGGGCTCTCAAGACGGTTGACCTCTGGCCGCCACTCTGATCTCATGTCCACCATGTTCCAAGCATCGGCAAGTTAGTCTTAATTCAACCACAAGCTGTTACAAATGGCGTTTTTTCATACAATTCTTATGCGAAAAGAGCATTAGTAGTTAAAAATAGAATATTGAGTGGTTTGTCCATCAGCGTACAGCAAAGCGACAACATGAAAGACAGCTACGTTGGAGTCCTAGATGGATATCAGGCGGCCACTTACTGCACAAACACCTTCAATTGAGGTTTCCATATGTATTCCAGGCGCATTTGTATTCAATCTAAACCTCAAGGCCAGACCGTCGAGGCACTCAGCACATGCTGCTAAATTCTCTCAGGGAAGATAACACCTGACTCGATACCCCCATTCATCAACCCAACCCTCATCTGTCCCTTTCCTCCCCTATTGGCCCTGAAATAGTAAGGAACAAATACCAGGTCCCGTGGTGCGGCGGAGTCTCCATCAACTTGGAGGGAAGCATGAGTGGAAATAGATTGCTTCCAGCATTTGCTCTGCAAGGTGACATACTCTTCTCCGGTCTTTTCATCGGTCACCATCTTCTCAACCACATTTGAGTCTGTTCGCAGAAAGACATCCTTGAAGTGGTTAGTCTCCCATGGGTTGTCGGCATCTTCGACACAGTATACAATTGGCCCACGAGCGAGGGTCAGAGTTCGCTGATTCGTGTATGGATGAGGAGAGAGGTATCGAGGCTCGAAGCCGAGGACTTGAAGAGAGAATGAAAGGTTCTCAGAAATATAGGCCGGGTCCAGGCAGATGTACCCCTTTTCGACCTTGACTGTGCCTGGCTGCGGAGATGGGGTCAAGATGTACGCCCCCTTGGACCATGCTGGGAGACGCAGTCGGATGACGACTCGCAGAGACGACGGAGTGGAGAGCTGAAAGTCTACCTTGCCCTCCCATGGCCAGTTAGACCTCTGCTGAAGGGTCACAGGCAACCCATTGGCATCGAAGGTAAGCTCAGCACCGGTGTACAAGTGTACATTAACGAAGACATTGTCCGCTTCGATGCCATAATCCCACAGATAACCGCCCAGACTACCAAAGAGTCTGGTCAGGTTAGGGGGGCAGCAAGCGCACCAAAACCACTCTTCACGTACGCTCTTGTCAGCGTCGGTACTCGCCAGCTGATTTATGTAAGTAAAGGCCTTTCCGTCAAGGCTCATCGCAGTCATGACGGTGTTGTACAGGCATAACTCCATGATGTCGGCATAGTGGGCGTCGAGGTCAAGATGCAGGATCCGCTCCGCAAGCATCATGACGGCGATGGAAACGCAGGTCTCGTTGTAGCAGCCGCCCTCATCTGTTCCTTGAGGGAGGAAATAGTCGATGCCGAACCCTTCCCACTGCTTGATGGCGCCGACGCCTCCTGTCATGTACATCTTCTTGTCGACCATGTTGTTCCACAGCCTGTGCAAAGCTTCAGACCAACCTTCTGCGTTGGGGATTGGCCGGTCGTCTTCTTTCGAGAGGTAAAGCATATCCGCAACAGCAGTTAGTAGGTAGTTAGCCCGGACAGCATGTCCCTCAATGGTATTTTGCTCCACGATTGGAGAAGCCGCCTGGCAGTACCAAAGTGTACCGTGCTCAGGGTAGGCATCGGGTCGCTGCCATGAGCTCTCTCCTCTCTTCTCCCTCTCCCACTCATAATAATGCTTGCCATCCTGTCCATCTGGATTTCCCCGCTCTATCAGAAAGTACTGTGCCAACTCAAGGGCGTCGGTGCTCCCAGTTGCTGTGTAGAGCCGAAACAGAGCAAGCTCGATCTCAGGGTGGCCGGGATATCCCCTTAACTGGCCCTCGCCTGGGCCAAACTGTTTCCGGATGAGGGCTACATACTTCTCGATTGGCTCGATGAGAAGGTTGTTGTTATAGTAGCCTTTGTGGGCGATGGCGGCCTCAATGAGGTGACCAGCATTGTACCTATCATCATCAGCAAGGAGTATTCATGGGGGTACATGTCGCTCAAGAACTTACAGCTCATGCATGTCCCTCAGGTTCGACCATCGTTTGTCAGGCTCGACTACGGTATAATGGACGTTCAAGTAACCGTCTTCCTGTTGAGCCCCTCTGATCATCTCCACAAGCTCACGGATTGTCTTGTCAATCTCGGCGTCATAGTCATCAGCGAGAAAATAGCAGGCTCCTTCGATCCATTTGGCGATATCGCTATCCCAGAACAGATGAAAAGGCACCGGCCACATGGACTTGTCTGTGTAGATAGGATGCCACTTTAGCTTGAAGCAATCATATCGGCCAGTTGACCGCAACTGCTCCAGCTGGGCGTGGACCGTGGTACGAGAGACAGTCTTCCGTCTTCTTGAAAGGACCGAGTCCCCCTTGAAGGTTGTCTGGCGGAAGGTGGTTTGCGGATGAGACATGCTGGGCGAGGTCTGAGATTTTTAGGCTGAAAGTGAAGAGTAAGGTGACGAACAAACGTGTTGTAGACTACTCAATGCCCCCCTCATATACCTCCAGGACAAGCGTTTTGGTAACACCAACGCATCGTGCCTCATGCGTCAAGGTGGAATTACCCTACCATGTTGCCCAATGTCCCGATCAAGGCTTCCGGCGTTCGGGTTAGATGTCGGTAGACGATCCCGATAAGCGCTCGAATGGCATTGTCCATACTTCGACTTTCGTATCAGAAGGATCACAAATATCTAACCCCGCGTGCTGCAGCTGAACCCGAACGGCTTTGGGGGCCTCGAAAATGCCCATCCCCCAACCGAGGAGTGCGAGGTTGGGGGAATGGGTGATGTTCAGCCTCCGAAGTATTCTTTAAAACCGAGCCTTGGATTGCTATCTTAAGCCCGGCCCTATCGTTACACTTGTTTTGGATATCGTCTAAAGCCACCCCGTCTTGTTGTGCTGACTGTTAGCATAATGAGACATGCATGGCTTGGTATCTTTTGTCTCGATCTAGCGGGTAACATAATGCCATAGATACTCTATCTATCCCACTTCCTTATCACCTCTCTAGTCCTCTACCCTCCTCTAGCATGCTTCTATTGAGCCAAAAACACCACATCTACACCCCAATGGTGATTCGCAATGCAGATATACAAATACACTGGCAAATTACTCAACTCGCCTTTTCTGGCCGCTCCTGGGGCGCCTTTTCCACCTCCGGCTTCTTTCGTGAACCCACCGAGTAAAGTCCGCCAGCACTAAACACGATGATGGCACCAACCAGTGTGCCCGGGGCAAGCCTGTTGCCAAACAGCCAGATGCTCAGGAGGAGACTGACAAGCTTCCGAATATTGAGAACGATGGTAACGGTCAGGGCGGTGGAGACCGCTGCCAATAGGTTGACTCCGCGAATACAGGCATACTGAGTCAATACATTGGTGATGAGATAGACAATCTGACTGGGAACCGGGAATGATGTGGTCGCAATGCTCAGGAGGCCGGGCAGTTGCATCGGTGTGCTTGACATGAGATGCGCAAACGTGCGAGCCATCGAGGGAGCAAAGGGCAGGAACAGCGGCAGAGAAAGCGCGTGAGAATAGAAAAGGTTCTCTCTCCATTGCGGGCCATACATGGCATAGGTCGCCTCCGTGTAAAGACCCATGATGGCTGAGAGCACCTGAGCGACGAAGAGGATCACGAGGCCAGTGCTGAAAGCTGGGCGTCCGGAACTCTCTTCCACACCGTTTCCCTAATTTCAGATAATGTTAGGAGAACAAGGGGTAAGTGAGCGAATGTCGGAGGTGCTTACCTTGGCTTGCGCATCCGACCAAGCAGCCAGGATGACACCCAATGTCAACAGGACGACAGCGACAACCTGGGTACGCGAGTATCTCTTGCCATAGAGATAGCCCGCGGCCATGGTTGTGATGCTACCGCCAGATCTGAGGATGATGTGGACTGGCACCGAGATATCATAGCTGAATGCATGGTTGTTGAGGACGTTGATGGTGAAGAACAGGACAATGTTGACCATCCAGCGGCTCAAGGGGACCTTGTTAGGTGCAATGAAGAAGCGACTGTTCTTATCAAACTGGGCGATAAATCCTGTCACGGCGACAAAGATGAATTGGACAAAGGTCAATAGTGTGCCTAAGTCGAATGTGTCAGTAAAGGAGATGTTGCAGTCACTTCTCGTGTGAGACAATATGAGTTTGTGCGGAAATGCTCGTACCACTCGAAGGTTCAAAACTACATCAGGTTAGCAATAGTTTCTCATATTAAACTTTGACAACTCACTTGACAATTGCCTCGAGCGCATAAACCTAGAAAGAATAAGATGTAGGTCAGTTTCTGGTGTGCTGAAGGGGGGCAGGGGTTAAACAGTGAGGGCTGCATGGTGAGCTGGCCAGACAGGGACGGGACATACGTTGGAACAGCACCCTCCAAAGATCAGACACAGCATCACAGCGACAGTCAGCAACGACGGGCTAACCTCGCTGGCCATCAGGCTGGCAAAGCGATGGGCGACCGACGACGCTGACGCCGATGCTTTCTCCGAGTCGCTGGGCTCGCGCGAGGCGGTGCCGCGACGGCTCGAGCCTTGGAGGGCCGTCATGTCGGGCGTCCTCTTGCGGAGAATGTGTGAAGACATGAGGCTTGCTCCCTGTTCCATCGGCATTGGGAGAAGGGGGGGGGCAGATAAAAGTACAGATCGGGTTTCCCTCGGGAGTGTTGGCTGCAGGCAGGGAGAGACTGAGTCGATTGTCGATGTTGCCCTTGTGTCTTCATGCAAGAAAGCCGTACGGGAAGATGGCATGGGGGTGTCAGTCGCCGTGTATCGGTACCACACCACTCGTCGATTTGAGGGCGCTGGCAGGGGTCTCTCTGTACCCTGTACTCGCTAGCGCGTTTCGCCCCAGTCCAACTCTATGAATAGGTAGTGCCAGGGACGGGCCCTTTGGCGCATTCTTCGAAGCTGACAGCTCCCGACTCGTGTCCAACGCGCAGATCCAGGATTGGTCCAGCATCAGTCCCATCGCCCCGATAGTCACGCAGGAACCTGCTTTCAAGAATAAGCTTACAACGGGCACACTCCCGGGGTACCTGAGTATTACATCGAGCACCGTCCAACTCGTATTATTCCTTGATGCTCAACCACCGAGTCCATCATGACATGACAATGCTCCTCTATTTCAACTTTGAGTGGCATTTCTTTGATTCTCAAATGATCTCTTTGCGCTTTCTGCTACACCTGGCGACCAAACGCCGACCCATGCACCCATGCATTCGTTCACCTCCATACCAAGTGGCTCTTCCCACGCCCATCTGCCCCATGCCATGCTCTCAGTAGGTTCCTTTGCCTACATCTCTGCATCCTCCGCTTTAGGGCCACATCCAAGGGGCCTCTTCAGCGTTCTTTGCGCGTGGCTTCGCTCCAAGCAGTGCTGGCGCTGTGCTTTAGCTTCTAAGTATAGTAGGCTGCATTGATCCGTATCACCCTGCCCTGAATCGACGAGATGCCATGTCGTGCCCAAGCAGAACTATGTCAGTCCCATCACGAAGGTGGCGGAGGCGCCCATATTCTTGCTGCTTTGTCTTCCGCTCCCCCGCCACGCCAACTTCCTCACTTAATCGCCCTTGCGAGATGAACGCCGCTGTCATGGTCTAGAGTGCCGAGAAGACAAAGAGCTGTAACGCCATGTTAGCCACCATTCGTCTCCTTTGGTCTGCATCTCAGCATATGTACTCACATTGTTCGTAGCTGCAATCGCAATACTGTCCTCAAACGGATGCCAGCTCATGTGCAGAATCTTCTTGTTGAAATCGATCTGGTCCGCGTCTGTCTCCTTACGCATCCGCTGACCTTGACCGCCTGGGCTACCCGCCCTGGAGCCACCCTTCTTGCCGTTGGTCGCAGTCGGGCTTGTCGATGAATTGATGGGTGTAGGGACTCCAACCTTCTTAGCCTTGAAAGCCGACTTATCCGCCTGGAGGACAACCTCGACTTCCTTGTCAGGGTCTGAAGGATAGATCATGAAGTTATTGTTGTAGCTGCCCGTCATGACATTCTTGGCATCTCCCGAGAAGACCACCTCGAACTTGTCGAATATGCTGTCATTCTCATACGTGTCACACAACCGTGGGCGAAGATGCTCGTGAATCGGTATCGTCTTGACTGGCTGCCGCTCCATGTTGATGTCCCAGATCTTGACGGTGAGGTAGTCGCGGGACAGGATGTATCGGCCATCGTACGAGAATCGCACATCGGAGATGGAAGAGATGATTTCGGAGAAGAACGAGCGTGATGAAGGGTCTTCCTCTTGCTCGAATACTAGAGCTAGGAGTCAGCACATCGCCGGATCGCAGGTGCAGATGTCACGGATGGGGAGCACAAACACTTCGCGTGCTGGTCGCACAGAGCGCTCTGCCGCATGTCGGCGAGCTTGATGGTGCCCTTTGAACTAGCATACATGAACCAGTTGCAGCTCATGGGGTGAAACTCGGCAGCCGTGATGACTTCGGTGAGCTCCTCCATGTTTGCAGGCTTGATATCAACAATGTTGAAGCTCTGCTCCTGAATGTTAAGGTTCCACAGGTTGATACGCAAATCGTCGCTGCTAATGAAGGTCTCTCCATCGCTGTTCACCGAGATGCTGTTGATGTGGTAGGCGTGTGCGTTGGCGTATGTTCGGCGTGGCACGGCGGCAACAACCGTATCGTGATGTGTGAGGCGAGGAAGTTTGAGGTCGGCAGCATCCCTAAACCGATGGGCAGGAAGCGGCCTGGGAGCGCCGCCTCCTCCCGCCAGACTGCCAGGCGTGACATCGTGAGAGAGATTGTTCTCGGCTACAACCTTGAGCGACTTCTCAAATACTTTCCAAAGCTTGATCGTCTTGTCGTTGGTGGAGAGCAGGTAGTGGGAAGCATTTTGTCGCCGGCACCACTTAATCTTGTTGATCTTCTCTTCAATCTCCAGGGACTTTAAGTAGTCGAATTCGGGTTCGTGCGACTGAAACTCGGTGTGGAATTTGTACTCGCAGGTTTTTTTCTGCATGGAGAGTTAGCGACGACGAGAGGATGCGCAACACCAAGCGCCGGAGGCTTGCAAGGGCGTCGACTGATGGATGGCGACATACCGTCTCGTTGCGTTCGAAGAGCACCACTCTACCTCCCTTGTCGCCCGTAGCGAGATAATTTCCGGTATGGTCGAACTCAACCGTCGAGATGATATCAGCTGGAGCAGGGGGGAACAGCGGTCAGCATATCAAGGTCAAGGGCAAGATTGTGGGGGGAGCAAGGAGATGACATACCTTCGGTGATGTCTTCAACATCGCCCTTGTCACCAAAGCACCTGCAGACGAGAGCTCAGCATTAATAAACACGGGCGCGGAACGCGGGTAGAGGCCAGGAAGAAGATTACGTACTGCGTGAACTTCCACGTGGGCGAGTTCGCTTCGCTATCAACCATTTTGGTGAGCAGCGAGGGCGGGGATTAGGAGGGGTTGCGGACGAAGATCGAGGGAGGGCAAGGTAAGAATCGAGAGAGCTGTGGGAATGGCGGGCCAGGGAGGAGGTGAAGATGAACCGCAACCGGTAATTTGGATATTGATGGGAGCTCCTGGCGCGGGCGATGCGAAGGGAGATGGATGGATGCAAGCTGTGGTGGCACACGCCAGGTCTTGCGGTGGGCGGATGATGGATGGGCGGTGGTGTCGTTTTCGATATCGTCTTTTTGTCGGCGCCGGAGTGGGGTCCAGCTAGATATCGCCGCCGTGGGAATGCCGTCGTCCAAAAGATATTTCGTCAAGCGGTTGGGGGGGTTGATCGGGGTTCGGTCGGAGGAGGACGACGGTGGATG
>SSHR01000546.1:0-25709 GCA_006518225.1 Fusarium neocosmosporiellum | reverse complement strand
AGTTGGCCGAGCTGGGCGGCGGTGAGAATAGAAGCTACTGCTGCTTGTCGTCGGAAAAAGAATGGTCGTCAGGGCCTCGAGTGCCTTTAAGAATGATGCGACGGCAGCAGAGCGTTGGGGGGTGAAGGCGCGGGAGGAGGAAGCGTGAGGGAGGAGGGGAGCTGTGGTGGTTTTGAAGGAGGACGGTTGCGAGATAGGGCTGACCAGAGGCGGGAGGGAAGGTGGAAGGTGAGAACTCTCAGCATGGAGCCCAGGGCAGCCAGGAGATGACGGGTGAGCAGAGCAGAGCAGTTCACAGAGAGAACTTAGGTAGGGGCCCAGACCGGACCCAGGTAGCTTGGGGGGCAGGTTTAGGTACTGGAGCCCGCTTACTTAGGTGGCGCTGTACCTGAAAAGGCGGGCAGAGGTACTTTTGGGGCATCGAGTTCTTTCAAGCCCGACAGCACCTCAGACTCAGCGGGCGTCCTCGTCGGCCCAATGAGAGACGTGGTGATCCCAGCAATGCTCTCTCCTGTGAACTCGCGTGTCCATGATTGCAGCTAGAGCGCAACGTTGCCCCCTCCACAATGAAAAGCGGGCTGGAGAAGGGGATGATGTTTTTTTTTAGGTCTCATAAGAGAGGTGGGAAGCCCAAACTCGACCATATAAAATTGCGAGTCTACCACACCTGAAACGCAGCATTATTCCATTCGTAGGCAAAGCGAGAGGAGGAGGCTAATCCCCTGCTGCGGACTCGCGTGCCTATGATGGTACCTGGATCTTGACATGGCCAAAATGCGGGCGGGAGAAGGGGACCGATGCCCTGGATTATTCCATATTTTTCGCTGCTAGACCCGGCCCAAGGCCCAGACTGTCACCGAAGCTGGGGTTCCAAGTCGACAGATGGAGCGGTGAAACGGTCAAACGGTCAAACTCAGCAGCCCGAGAGTAACAATTTTGATTGTTGGTTCTCGACTGGAAATTGATGTCCTGGATCGAGGCTCCCACTCTCATCGTCAGAATGTCTCAGCGATCTCCATGTTCTATTTTCTGCATTCCCTCCTTGGCCCCCACGTCACTGCCCAACCTTGTCGCTGCCAGCATTTTCTGTCAACTTTGACGGCTACCAATCAAGCCGGAAAGGCTATTACCCTTCTTCCCCAGATACGCGAGCCGCGAATGATGCATGCTGGAGCCTCGCGAAAGAAGAATTCCACACAATTACAGTGCAAATCACAAACCCGTGAGGCCGCCAACTGGACAGGGGCTCTTGCCTCGGCTGTCTCGGTGGTGTGGTTGGCAGCCTGATAGGGGGATGATCAGATCGGTTGTTGTTCCGTCATGGATAGTCCCGTCCGGTCTATTTGTGATTCCAAAATGACGTTTAACAGTATCTATTTGTAACTGACAAGTGTCCTAGGCCCATCTTTTTGAGGTCCCATGTTCCGACGTCGACGGTGTCGAGAATACCAAAACGCTTGGCTATCTGATGGATGACCACGTGCCATTCGAATAATGCCCATCTCCGTGTCTACAGCGATTCAGAGTCAGCCTAACATGCCAAGACACACAAGTTCAAAGCAGACAGTAGCCCCCGTCAATGACCATGTCCAGACCTGTGGTATACGATGATGCGTCGCTAGCCAGGTATAGGTATGCGCCTTTGAGTTCGTTGGCCTCACCCTCGCGGCTAAAGTCACGTTAGTAAGTTGCCGGAACCCGAAGACCGTAAACTCACCCCATGGCTGTCCTATCCTTCCAAACCTTCATATCGTTGTCGGCAAAGTTCAGAGTCTCCGTCTTGATGTATCCGGGCGACACCGTGTTGACGCGGCCAAACCCAGTCCATTCCACGGCCAGAGACTTGCCTGCATCTTCGTCAGCCTTCAAACCCCTCGTTCTGAGCCTGGCACTTACAGAATTGGATCACTGCCGCCTTTGACGCATTGTACACTGCCGCCTTTGACGCATTGTACACGGCCTGCTTCTGCGGAACATTGACTATGCTCCCACTGATCGATGCCGTAGCGATGAAGCTGCCTGCAACAAAGTTCTCCAACGGCTTACCGTCCAACGTTGTTGACTCGGCCTTTTGACGTCTGAAATGCGCCCCTGCGCTTTTGGCGCACCACATTACGCCATCAACGTTGACTTCCATCACGCGGCGTACCGTCTCTGCAGGTCCGTCGATGAAGTTTCCATCTGTCCAGCTAATGCCCGAGTTTGCGACAAAGACGTCAAGCCGGCCGTTGAACTCGGCCACAATCTCGTTGATGACTCTCTCCACGGCCTTGTGAGAGACAACATTGACTTGGTACGCTCTGCCTGTTGATTGTAAGCACAAGATGAAGCTCAAACGGCGTGGTGGTTGAGAATAAGGTTCGAGGATCAATGGGAACTTACACTTTACGCCATATTCCTTCTCAATCTTCTTGGCCTCATCCAATGCCTGTTTGTTACTATTGTACCATATGGCAACGTTGGCGCCCGCCTCAGCAAAGGCATGAGCTACGGCGAGTCCGATGCCTGCACCGGCACCCGAGACGATGGCTGTTCGACCTTTGAGGGAGAAGAGGGGCATCACTTTATTGGACTTGGAAGCCTCCATGTTGTCATGGCGGAACGAGCCTGTCTTCTCGTCCATGCTTGCGGCTTCGAGCTGTGTCAAGAGGTAAGGGTTGAGTGAAAGTCGAGCAAATCCAGGTCCGGTCAGGTTATATCTGAATAGTACAGTGTGTCACTCAACCAAGGACGTAATCGTGATTCCGAATAACTTCAAAACAGGCAACAAATCAAGAGGAACCAACCACAGGGAAGTTCTACCTTATATACGCCTATCACAGCATCTACCAAGGTCCCCGTCGTCTTCCCTCTTCCCCCCTCGATTTTGTCCCATTTCAGAGACAATTGGCAAGCCACTGCTGCCTGAGATTCACTCCTCATCGACAAATAAGCCACGAACCCCGGTCTCCAGTGGATCCCTCCGCGAATCTTTGACGTTCGTGCAGACGTGCAGAAGACGAGGCTTGCGCAAACCCCGTCCCCACCGTCTCACGCACCTATCACAACCACGGTTGGACTTTAGTCCGTTTGAGATACTTGTTCTTGTCATACAGTTTCTGTAAACAGCCGTCTTCATGATTCCCCGGAGAGGGTTACGTTTTCGGTCCTGATACTGTCCACTCTCCTTCATGCCCGCCCCTGACTAACGCGGGCTCCCGGTTTGGCCACGCCTGTGACAGGCCGAAGACCCCGGATGTGGTCTTTGTGCTGCGCTCTGGGGTTTACGCAGCGGCCTATCAGTGGAAGGCCTTGGAAGATGTCAAAGCGGAGACGCCTCTGACTCTACGTGGTGGGATTTCCATGGCACAAAAGATGGGGTTGCTCATGTCTGTTTTATTCGTTGATCTCACGATCGAGGGAGTTTGCCGGGTTCCTTCAATGTTGAATGAGCGAACGCAGGGCGATGTGGAATCATTCCGCCGACAGTCCAGGGCTTTTTATGCCTGGCTCCCATCATGGTTCCCTACCTAATACCGTGCAAGGTTCCTGGGTTGAAGACCTCAACATAGCTACTTACCTCACCAGAAGGTAGATATTCAAGGAAGAACCTCAAGGTGCTCGAGTGATGGCCTCGTACTCCTGCTTGTTCTCCGTCGGTTGCCTCGACCTCATGTTCAGGTTGCGTCCAATAACTGATTCGTGGGGGAAGTTGGTCTCGCGGTAACGAGACATGAAGTCATCTCGGGGAGCTATGAAGTTCCAAGTCAGTCAACATATTCGGCTGCAGGGCATATGCAAGACTCACTATAAGCTCCACAGATACGTCGAATGCCCTCGAAAGCGCTTCGGCCGTGCATGACGCGCCAGTTGTCAAAGACTATAATGTCATCAATATCACCATGCGTGACCAAAGGCGCTTAATCCACTTACTAACGACGCGGCCTGGCATGAGCTGGAACCAGTACTCGCTGCTTCGGCGGCGAATAATCTCGTTCCACTTGCGAGCCGCACTATACCACTTCTCGGCGTTAAATACATCCACGATGCCACGGTCATCATTGTTCCAGCGGACTCGGGTCAGCTCGCCATTGTCCTCCTCGATGACAGGGTATGTGTGATCCGGCACGATGGCAATGCCCTTGTTGCCGCTGGCGTGCCACGGAACCTGAATCGTTCGAAGGGTTTCGTACGCCTCGGGAGACTCCTTCTTCAGTGTGCTGGCAATGTGGAAGCCATCGACAAGGAGTGACTGGCCACCAAGAGCGTCATCGCTTGGCTTTGCGTTAGGGGGAGCGTGGTGGGATAGCAGGTGGAAGGCTTGTAGGCCTGCAGGCTCGCTGAAGTAGGTAGTATCTGTGTGAGCAGGGAGGGCAAGGTTTGTGTACGCCGTGTCAGCCAGGGCGAGATCTGGGATGAAGTCGTAGAACCCTCCGTAGTGAGTAGTTCGGATAGGGCCAACCTTTTCCAGGAGGGATTCGGTGGCCTCTGGTGTTGGAGGTGTGTCGACAACAAAGCTAAATCCATGCACCCACTGCAATAGCAAGTTAGAAAAGGTCAGTAACAGTCACGGAATACTTACAATGTTTCTGGTGAGATCAGCCATGCCCTTCTCATCAGACTTGCTCACGACAGCATCAAAGGCAACCTCAGGGGGTGCATTCTCGATACTTGAATTCCAGAACACTCGAGGCCTGGCTTGTTAGTGTCCTTGAAACATGCTGGGTTCAAGAATAGCTCACTCGTCTTGGCCGAACTGCTCGGCATATCCTCCCTCGAACCAGCTGTCGAGCCAGGACCAGGGATGTTGGCTCTTATGGGAATCAGACCCTCCAACAACAGTCAGTCAGGCACAACAATTCAAGGATGATCAAGCATACACTGAACCTCGAGATGCTTCTCAGTCTCTGCGAAATTTACCGGGTGAACGTCCTCGGGTAACTACTATACGTCAGCCCAATCGTCATCTCGAATTAGTTGCAACGCTCACCTGGAAGGTGTCAAAGTTCCTCTGCCGCGTGTCCTGATTGACGCACTGGGTGCACTGGCAGTTGTCCCTAACCCATCCATCAGCGCTTCGACGAAACAGTTACGCGCGGCTGTGTACTCACCGCAACCACAAATTGGGACTAATGATCCCGATACGTCAGCGATTATGATCCTAGAAGCGCGGCAGAGCTAAGGGTATCATCCGACTTACAACGTCCGATGAGCAGGGCGTCCTTGCTCCTTGCGGCTCAGGCTGATTTTGGATCCATTGGCAAGCGCGACGGTTCTGCCACTGGAGGACCATCTCGTGGTGGATGCCTTGAAGCCGGCAACGGCATGGTTGCGTGCACGTCTGGCTGCAGAGCGGCCCAACAGAGCGGCGCTATAGATGGAGTTGATTAATTAGAGACGAGGTCCCATGATGGCAAGTGAGACAGGATGGGGATTGGATGGTGGCACGGTACCTTGAGGGACGAGTGGCAGCGCTGAGTCGGCCGATCATTGTGTTGTACTGATCTGTACTTTTGGCGGGGAAACAAGTTGGTTCCTGAAACAAAGAGGCTATTTACTCGCTAAGAGCTTGACGCAATATCACTTGAATCTTAGAAGCGGCGGCTATTTGATGTCAAGGCTGAATTGTCGAGTTTGACGTTGTTGAAGCAGCTTTCAGATCATCTATTATGCCTCGGCACATTGCCGAAAGCCCCCGATAATCGCATCTGAATTCCCGACACCCGCATGGAGTTTGACACTGAAAAGGGCGTTGACAGGGCGGAACTAGAGAGGTCGTGAGACCGAGGAAGTGCAGAGCTCGTCTTTTCTTATTGGGGTCATTCCCTGTACTCTTTGAGAGAATGCAACCCTCTCGTCGTAATTGGCTTCTTCTTGCTGCGTCGAGTTGCTGCCCGTGATCAAAGCCAGGCAAAGGGCGGCAGTTGAGATGCGTCTTTGCGTGTCTGTGAGCTCCACTTGTTTGCTCTTGCCTTCCATGGATGGATCCTTGGACGAGGTTTGAAACTGCGGGGATCTCAAGGATGGAAGGAAGCTTGGGTCAGGTCTTCCCCCCCCAGCCTCCTACCAAGCTTTTAACCGCTAACAACTCGCACCATCACCAACATCAAGAATCTGAGTTGGTGATAGGCTTTTGATCCAACCGACGAATTCAGATTAGCTCGCGTGCTAAGAACTGTCCCAGATCTTGTTTGGGTGTTCTCTGCGTCCGTCTCGGCAGCCCTCATACGCGACCAGATCGAGAACCAATCCTCCCGATACCAAACCCATTCTCGAGGCCCAAGGCAGTTTTGCAGAAAGGACTGCATACCACTGGCCTCTCTTCCACTCAAAACATCTTCTTGGCTCGGCCAGCAACCATCGGCCAAGTGGCGGGCTCAACCTCCAATAGTCCCTCTCCCCGTCGACTCCCCCCACAGCCTAAGCGCCGACCCTTGAGCAGCCTGGTTCCTCCATCACCCAGGGCCTCGAAACTTTCGCCCTATGACAGACTCTCACGGTCCCGAGATTCTGGATGCAGCCAGGGACCTCATCCACGGACCCTGTCTAGCAGGTCGTGGCCCTGGGCCTAGTCGAAGCTATCTGTCGCGTCCGCGCCTAACTTGGCACCGTGATTGGTGTTGCCAGACGATCAAGGACCCATGTCGAGGCTGACTTACATGGCTCCTCCTATTCACGATCAAGACCAACGCTGAAAGGGCCGCCGAGAGGAGAGCCAACAATGCGTCCCGTCGTCCTGGTAAAGCCCTCACAGGGCTCCTCGTCCTGTTTATTATCAAAAGCTGCCGCGCGGCGTCTGCACCCTCGCGCCCTCTGCTCTCATTTCCACCAACTCTTCCCTCGACCGTGGGAGGTCCAGACTCTAGGCTGACGCCCTCTTTAATTCTTCCATGTAGAGCCGACATGGCCCTTTCGTTTCTGCCTCACGAGGGGAATCTCGTCGGGATATTCCTCGTGCTGGTTCTTTTCTTTCTTGCTCCAGCATCCTCCGCCGCTGTCGAGCCTCCTTTGAAAGTCATCTCAATCGAAGAACCAGAGAGCCCTAGAGGTGACTCCCCATCCTTCTCCTGGTTCTCGCCTCGCCACAGCGAGCGCGATGGTTCGTGCCCCGTCTCTGGACAGACCTGGTGTGGGAACGAACTTCCAGGAGACTTTTGCTGCCCGTCAGATTCCAGCTGCAAAGTCCTCGCCGCGAACACCACCATCCTATGTTGCCCGGAAGGAAGCGAATGCAACATCATCAAGGCCATCACTTGCGAGATTGCCAGCCAGGACCCATCCAAGTATCCAGGCGCCCCAATCAAGACTCTTGCGCAGGATCAGAAACTGAAGCGCTGCGGAAGCAACTCCTGCTGTCCATTTGGCTACAGCTGTGACGAGGAGTCGCGGTGTGTTCGCGACAAAGACCAGGAGGAGAGTTATGCGTTTCTGATTCCCGAACCTTCATCAACAGCAAGCACCACGTCGACGGCAGCGCCATCATCCACTTCACCTCCTGAATACCTTCCGGTTGAAACGTCGGAAGCCCCCGAAGTCATTCCTGGAACACCTCCTAGGGCCTCGGTCTCGGCCACATCTACCGAGTCATCAACTCCAGATGAAGACGATGAACAAAGACGCAGCGGCGTGGAACCAACGGGCGTGGTGACGGCGGGCACAGTGGCCGGCGTTTGCTGCCTCGCTGGAATCGGCATCTTTGTATGGATGAAGTGGTTCCGAAGAAAAACCCCCAAGGGGACTCCCATATTACACGACACGCGGGAATCATGGGGATACTTTTCATCAACAGGGAGCACCCCAATGATGACCAAGTATCTTCGCGTTACTCGTGGACCTAATGAAAAGTTCGTCGTGACGCCCACAACACCTGCCTTTTCACCACTCCGACCACCCGAACAAATAAGATCAGAGAGTCCCGTGGAGCTTCCAGCAACACCCGTCTCGCTCTGCATGTGGAGCAACCTCGAGAATGCGGCCGTGGAGGAGCCAAAGCTGGCCTATGTTGTGCGTGCGAAGCCGCAACCACCACAACAGTAGAGGCCGGCCGAATTGGAAACGAATTGATGACTATCACATGACCATGAGAAACGTCTTTTGCTGCACATACCAGTTTTCTGTTATTACTGTTTTGATACCTTCTTGTATATCATTTTCTATTCATGAGAGGATGGCGCTTGCGAGGGATCCTGCATGGATTCAGACGATTCTCCCCGGGATGAGCTGACTTTATTCTCTGTCGGCCACGTATTCTCCTCTTCTTTCGTGTTGCTAGTTTAGCTGGTATGCAAACGCATCTTAATAGACGAAACTATGAAGTTTGTATGGCGCCCATTTTCGTGGTGCATAAGATGCATAGCACAGTGTAGACGGTGCGGGTAGGAAGCTTATTGGACATTGACACGGTGCAACATGCCTGATTAGGATGTCTTTGAAATCCACTAAGGGCAGCCCATCAATGCTGAAATTCTACAAATAATTCCACAACCAAAGCTGTCCTTTTCTTCAACGTCGATAAGTCGCTGACGCAAGTCGTTTCTCGCTGCAATTTGGTTGTTCGCTACTTATATCTTGGGTCTAAATCAACGCGCCGACGCTACCGCTTGAGCCGACCTCGTACCTACTCCTATCCATCGCCTCCAACGCCGCGTAGGCCATGGCTGGCTTGCCATTTGATCGGCGCCATCATCCTGCTTGATCACGGGTTCACGTGTTGGCCGAGTCGCGTGGCTAAGACGAGTCGAAAGCCCCGACAGCGGCGACATACAGCATGACGCATCAGGAACGCCTCGAATTCGAGGACCTCTACGACAACTTTGTCACGGCTCATCGAAGGCCCTACTACCGCGAATCCACCTGGGACGTCATCACCCAGCCGAGCATCCTCCTCTCGGTCCTCATCGTCGCCGTCACTATCGGATACAACTTCTATGCGACTTCTGCTACACTCCGGGAGTGGATACAGTTGCTTGGACGGTGCCTCTGGGATGCTCTCGTGGCCATCGTCCCAGAGCGCCTCCTGGATGTCTTTGATACCCCAGATACTTCGACTTCGACCCCGACCTCGAAATCCATGTTGCACAACAATAAAAGCGCCCATGCCGCGAAGAGCGAGAGGTTGCGGAGGGTGATGGGCCTGAACAGCTCCGGGGGTATGATGGCCTCTGTGTTCCAGGTCAGGAATCGCGCCCTGTCTATGACCGGTGGCGTCCTGGGCTTGAAGCTAGATGGCGATCACCCACCCGGGCTGGGAAATATGGACAACTCGTGCTACCAGAACAGCATCCTCCAAGGATTGTCTTCTCTGAAGCCCCTTCCCGACTATCTCTCAGCCTGTCTCGAAGCTTCCGACAACGAAGATGGCGATCGTGATGTTGCGCAGACATTACGAACACTGATTAACGATCTGAACGATGTGTCGAATTACGGACGGACGCTGTGGACGCCAGGTCTCCTCAAGTCGATGAGCACATGGACGCAGCAGGATGCGCAGGAATACTTTTCAAAAATCCTTGATGATGTCGACAAAAGCGTCGCCAAAGCGCTGAAGAGCGCTCAACCACGAAACCCTGGTTTGGCAGCCAAAGTCGAAAAGGACGACACAGCTGCCAGTGAGCATAGCGACGACAGCGGTTATCAAAGTCTTAGCAGTTCCGGCACACTCGACAACAAGTTACCACGGAATCCTTTGGAGGGGCTTCTCGCGCAGAGAGTGGCATGCATTCAGTGTGGACACTCGGACGGTCTATCCATGATACCCTTTACTTGCCTGACTCTGAGCCTCGGACTTGATAAGAACCGGCACGACCTCTATGAGCGACTAGATGCATATAGTAAAGTCGAGGTGATCGAAAATGTCGAATGTGCCAAATGCACACTTCTCAAAGCCCAGAAACTTTTGACCATATTGGTGGAGAGGTTGCGCGAGACAGGAAAAACCGATGAACAGCTCGCAGAACCGTTGCGCAGACTCGAGGCTGTGGAATTGGCACTGGAGGAAGACGATTTTGAAGAGAAGACATTGACAGAAAAGTGCAAGATCTCGCAGCAGAGCAAGGTCAGCACAACCAAGACAAAACAGATCGTCGTGGCTCGACCTCCTCAGAGCCTTGCGATCCACATGCAACGATCGGTATTCGACCCTTCGACATTTAACATGATGAAGAACTCGGCTCCGGTCAACTATCCCATGACGTTGGATCTTGGGCCTTGGTGTCTCGGTAGTACCGGCGAAGCTGTCCCCAACTCTGACCCCGATGCGAATGCGGAAGAAGGGGAGAAATGGACATCTGATCCCAGGCAATCCATGATCGCGGGCGACTTGGGGGCGTCGAGACTGACAGGACCCATCTACGAGCTTCGAGCGGTGGTGACGCATTACGGTCGACACGAGAATGGACACTACATCTGCTATCGCAAATATCCCAGGCATAGCCCGCCTACCAAGGCGGTTGAAGATGATGCGTCCCCGGAACCGGGCGACCAGACGGAGGCGGAGGTCAGCGCAAAGGTGCAAAGCAAAGAAGAGGACGGCGAGCCCGAGATGGACTGGTGGCGGCTGAGTGATCACAATGTGTCGATAGTCAGCGAAGAGACAGTCCTGAGCCTGTCACCTGGGGTTTTCATGCTGTTTTACGACTGCGTGGATCCTACGATGGTACTTACGGAGGATGTCAAAATGCAGGATGCGGACGAGGTTGCAGATGAGGTTGCAGTCACAGATACCCCGACAGAGCAGGCAAGGAAGGAGAATCAAGGCGAACAGGGGGTTGAGAGTCAAGCAACCAATGGCAAGACAAAGGAGAAATGTGTTGGCGAAGACGCTGCACCGTTACGTTGCGTGGAAGGCGATGCTGAGACTGAAACAGGTGGCTTAAACATGGACGAGGACAAGGGCGAGGCTGGGGCAGAAGAGATAGCCTCACAAAAGCCAACAGAAGGGGAGCGGGCGGAGAAAAGCGGCGGGAAGAAGGCAAAGCGCAAGAAGAAGCGGAGGAAGAATTAGATTTGGAGTTTGGACATGAAGCAGGCAACCAACAAAACAACAACCAACAAGCGGAGCCGAGACAGGAGTGGCGCCACTACTGATCACCGCAACATCATATCTTGTGCATAGCGACGGCGTTTAAGAGACGGCAGTTAGGCTTTGAATATTACACGTCTATACAAATAGCAGAATTGAGTTGAAGGTGCATCGAGGACAGCGCATCATGCTGGGCGAGGTGAGTGTCATGACAAGATTCATGTTGATGCAGAAACAGGGGCCAGGGCATGGCATGCATCTTTGTTTGCTGTCCTTGGCAACAGGAACCGACCGATCATTTGGACTTTCGACAGTGGAGTGCCTGTGTATCACCAACAAAGGAAGAAGAGTTTCTCGTACCCGCATCGCATGGGCCGACGGGCGTTTCGGGTTACGGCATGACTAGGGTGATGGGGCGATAGATGAGCGCATACGCGGTGACCTATTACAAGACGGAGGCGTCGGTCAATACGGCACGGGAAGGACCGAGAGAGTGAGAGTGAGAAAAGAGTCGAAGAGGTCCAGAAGCGTGGCTTTTTTTTTTCTGGTTGCGGTGACATAGAACGTGGGCCCAGCCCTCTTTTGACATCTCGAGCCATGTGGGCAAGGGTTGCTATACGATGATGGGCCAGGGGGAGGCCTTTCAAACAGAGGGAAAGCAGTGCGACATGAGCGAGCAATTGATCAAGAGTGACATATTGCTGGTGCCTATGAGTTTATACGTCAACATGTATACGTAGGTTGAATCCTTCGCCTTCAGGCAGCCGTTTACAAGAAATCGACGCGCTCTTATATTGCCCTGATGTGGTTGTCGTTTAGCTAGCCACCCCCGGCACGTAGGTGCCGATCAAATAGGAGACGGACGTCGGCCGGGGTGTTGGACAGGACCGAAATAAATTATCCTAGAGCCCAGATCGAGTAGGCTGTTTTACGTATCCACGAGCAGCGGGTGATCGGAGTTCCTGACGGTGCCGCTTTAAGCTGGAGAGCCAAACATCATGATGGTTTGCCGTGATGGGATCGGATTCATCCAGATTCTTGCCCATGATGGATCCAATGTTTTCTTAGGGTTGAGCGGGATGTATGCAAGGACGTTGAGATCTATGGGTACCTACATGGAGGTCTCTAGAGACGGGATGGTCGTTGGGTGTTGAAGTGTACCTGAGGCCGTCACATGCGTCAAGGTGCCCAATATCACCAATGCGCCTTCCTGGGTACTCATTATCATTTCCCCCTCTGCCAATATTTTCTCCTCCTCCCTCGCCCTCTGCAATCTCTACTACGCTTCTTCGTCCACCAAATGAGGATCATCCCCCAGCAGTTGTGATCACGGAGGCATCCAAGGTCCCGTTCTCCCTCGTCGTCTACGCAGTGGAGACGGATCGAGGCCACGATGGTACTCGTCATCCGCCGGGGCTGAAAAGAGGGAGAGATCATGGTCGGGGATCCAGGGGTGCGTGGAGGCGCTTGTACTCATCGTCTAACGACGATACAAACTAGGCCAGGTACTCGACGGAGCCGTGGACCTCGAGGGTGAACTTCATTGCCTGGTTTACGCAGACGAGGTGCTGTACCCTCTGGTGGGTCGAGTCCAGGCGAGGATCGCATATACCATACGTCCCAGGGATGCTCCAAAAGGATCGGGACGTTATTGAGATGTTGCCCAGTCAAGCCAAAGATGTTGGAGGCAACGGCGACAGGTATCCCACATCAACCAGACTCTCTCGCAGGTGGGAAGATACAGAAAACAGTCAAAGTGAAAGCAAGAACCACGATTATTCGAGAAGAGAGTCCAATCGATCGCGGAAACAGAATGGAGGCCGAGCAGCCGTGTTCTCGCCAGTTGGGACATGGGCCAGGACCTGGTCGTAAGGCTGTAAGTTCTCGACCAACCTGCAATTCAGGGACACGCGGGAGATGCGTGACAAGGACTGCAGGTCAAGTCTGCCAAGTTGAAGATGAGGAGCGAGATCTCGGCGGGGTGCTTGTGCCTGTCGAAGACGCCAAGGGGCGTGTTCTCGGGACCTCGGCATGCTGTGATTAAGAGAAGTCCCGGATCACGCGTGCCAGATCTGTCTCGGCAAGGCTTGGTGGCCCTCGAGAGTATGCCATGCTGCTGGTTGATGCTGAATATGTGTATCGATGAGACAGACACCATGTCTTTACCGCCGATGCCATCATGGTCGCTATTTACCACAAGTGTCACCATTGCAGCTCCTCATAGATATTAGTTCAAAATCATACCATCCATTTACACGAGCCGTCGCATAAACGACACCCTTAAAGCGGCAAGCTCGCCATTCCCAGCCCGTCACGTCTTCAGTCTCAGACAAGGCCATTGGTCAGCCCGTAAACCCGCTCACCGAGAAGGCGACACACCCCCGGTCCCAGGGCCGATCGGTCCCCTGCCCCACCTGAAAGCTTAGCCATGACAAGAGATGCGGGGCCTCTTGTGATGGGGGATGGAGGTTGGGCTGATTGGCAATACGAGTGGGCAATTTTGCAGGGCCCCCGAGAGGAAAGCAAAGCGAGGGGAAAGAAAAAAAAGAGAGGTGCTCAGCCTCCTTTTTGTTATTACGAAGCGCAGAATGCGTCCCTAAAGAGGTAGAGGCCCATGACTTTTTGAGTCTCACCAGAGAGTCGTTCGTTTGGTGTTGGGCTTATTTTAGCATCTTTGGACTGGACTAGACTTGAAGGAATACACACACACGACAGGGTCAAGGCCCATATTCAAAGGCGGTGCTTGACGAGGCCTGCATGTGGCTTTTTGTCTGTTGGTTGGTAGCAGATGTGACTGAGTTTATTAAGTACCTACCGATAGCTCTCTTTTTTCTCTCTTTCCCATCCCCCCTGACTTCCTTTTCCTCTTTCTTGTCGGCGAAATACCATTCTTTTTTTTTTTTTCCTTTCTATCCTCTGCCAAGGCTCGAATCGAAAGCTTGCAGGGAAGCAAAACAACACCATCGGGTGTGACGCTGCCAACGGGAAAGTCGGCTGGTTTAAAGCAATTGGGAGTGTGACGTGACAATCAAAAGGGTCGGGCCGGGTTACTTTTACCAGGCTTTTCTGTCCATCCTTTTTTTGATCTTTTTACCTCCTTTCGCTTCATTTCGTGGACGAGAAGGGATACACACGTGAGAGGGTTTGAGTGTAAGAGACCAGCGGCGCTTGTTTGTGGCTGTGGGAGAATCGGTCTCACTGTGACATCACCACCAACGCGAATCCCACCACCGAAATCAAACATCCTCGAATAACAGAAAATGGCGGCTTCACCACCTCGAGACCTCGAATCGGGAAGGTCCCAGCTCGAGATCGAGGACCCCAACGCCGCGACCAAGAACGACGAGGCTCAGACTGGAAAGGGTTACAAGCTTCACCCGTCGGTGTACATCATGTATGCTTTCCAAGCCACCTCGGGGAGAATTGGACGACGTTTCTAACTGATTTGTAGCACATGGATCTTCTTTTCCAATCTCACGATTCTGTTCAACAAGTGGCTCATTGACACTGCTAATTTCCGTAAGTTGAAACTCCTACTTACCATTTACACCAAAAAACACCAAAACTGACCATCACCAGGATACCGTGAGCTTTACTCTCCTCCTCAGACATGCGTATTCAACTAACAGATCAGCCATCATCCTCACAACATGGCACCTCGTCTTCGCAACCGCAGCAACCCAGCTCCTCGCCCGCACGACGACCCTCCTCGACTCTCGCCATGCCCTCCCCCTCTCGCGCAGCATGTACATCCGCACCATCCTCCCCATCGGCATCCTTTACTCGAGCTCCCTCGTCTTCTCGAATGTCGTCTACCTCTACCTCTCGGTCGCCTTCATCCAGATGCTCAAGTCGACGGGCCCCGTGTGCGTGCTCATCGCCTCGTGGATCTGGGGCGTCGCGCAGCCCAACAGCACCACGCTCGCAAACATCATGCTCATCGTGTTTGGCGTGGGGCTTGCGAGCTTGGGAGAGATTGAGTTTTCGTGGCTGGGCTTCATCTTTCAGATGTGCGGTACCATCTCTGAAGCTGTGCGTCTCGTCATGATCCAGGTCATGCTCAGCGCCGAGGGCCTTCGCATGGATCCCCTCGTCGGTCTCTACTACTACGCCCCCGTCTGCACAGTCATGAACTTTGTGGTTGTCATTTTCAGCGAGGGCCCCAAGTTCCAGTGGGAGGACGCTGCCAAGGCTGGCTACGGCATGCTGTTCCTCAACGCCTTTGTTGCGTTTATCCTCAACGTGGTCAGCGTTTTCCTGGTAAGTTCAGAACCCCCCCTTTTTTCTCGACACTCGCAACTGACTCTCCTCCCAGATCGGCAAGACTTCTGGCCTCGTCATGGCTCTCAGTGGTATTCTCAAGAGCATCCTCCTCGTCGCCGCCTCCGTTCTCATATGGCAGACAAAGATCACCATCCTCCAGACCCTGGGCTACGCCCTCGCCCTCGTCGGCCTCGTCCTCTACTCGGTCGGATACGAGCAGCTCCTCAAGGGCTGGCACGAGACGCTCGCCTGGGCCGCTGGTGTCTGGAACGCCGAGGGCGACAACAAGATGTCGCCCACGATGCGCAAGGGCATCATCGTTGGCGTCCTGGGCTTCTTCACTGTCGTCCTCGCTGGCTCCCTGTGGCACTTCCACGGCCTTTCTAGCCAGCAGGTCGTGAGCCTGACGAGTTCGTGGTTCAACAGTCCGACATGATATTACGATGAGTAACGTTTGGATAAATAGAATATAGATAGATATAATGAACCATTCACATTGTGTACAATAATCTGATAGATGAAGTGAATGTCTGAAGCAAAGCCAACCACGCTATCATTATCTATCTCGATCATCCCGACCCCCAATTGGGTATCTACTTAACCTAATCCCTAATCCCCTTGCTGATTTACTGATTATTGGAGTGTCATTCAAGCTATCCCTGCCATACACGCCTGTAAGCCAACCCTCACTGCTTCGACTACGGTTCTCAACGACGGCTCCTGCTACGATCCCGTCTCTCTCGCCGAGGTGACAAGCTCCTGTCCCGCCTGTTGCGCCTGTCCCTCGACCGATCTCGTTCACGATCTCGGTCCCGCTCACGCTCACGGTCTCGATCACGATCCCTGTCCCGATCCCTGTCCCGATCACGGCGGTCCCGATCTCTATCGCGGTCTCTGTCGCGATCCCGTGAACGATCTCGGTCACGGTCACGGTCACGGTCCCTCCCTCGATCCCTATCCCGTCGGTCCCTATCCCTATCACGATCTCGGTCCATGTCTCGCTCGCGATACCTATCCCCCCTGTCTCTGTCTCTGTCTCTGTCTCTGTTGTCCTTGTCTCGATCTCTCTCGCGTTCCCGCTCTCTGGCCGTCTCCCTGTCCCGGTCTCGATCTCTGTCCTTGTCTCTATCCCGCTGTTGGCTGCGACTTCGACTTCGACTCCTCCGCCGCTCTTCACGGCCTCCAGGTGTGTATCGGTCAATGTCGTCCATGTTCCAGCGTCGACGCAAGTCGGGAGATCTCTCGCCGCTGCTCTTCTTGTCATCTAGTCCGGGGATCGGCAGGCCCTTGTCCCTGGCGTCCTTCTGAGCCGCCAGATAGGCCTTGGCCTCCTTTTCTCGCTTCCTGACCTCCTCCATCTTCCACTCCTCAAGGCCATCCTGAGCCTTGCTTGAGCCAGGTCGAGGGGCAGAGGTCGTGACTCTAGACCGAGAACGGCTTCTGCGATCTTGCCGTTTTTCTGGTACCTTTTCAGGTTGCCTTTCAGGCTGCTTTTCAGGCTTTTCGGGTTTTTCAGCAGGCTTCTCAGCAGCCTTTTCAGTAGGCCTTTCAACAGGCTTTTCTTTCGGCTTCTCGGGCTCCTTCTCGCGAGGTTTGTCTTGGTCCCGGTCTGCCTCGCGAGCCCTTTCCCTGCTTCGGCGTCTTGGAGGCGAACGCTGGTCACGATCGCGGTCTCTCTCACGATCCCGGTCCCGGTCCCGACCTCGCTCACGCTCCCTTTCTCGTGGGTCATAGTGGTCTGCTCCACCAAGGCGTACATCATGAGAACGGCTACGGTCCCGTCTAGGGCGTGAGCGGCTTCTATCCCTCCTCTCAGTACGCATCCTCGAGCGTGATCGGTCTCGTCTGTCTCTGCTTCGATCTCGCCTCTCTGTTCGGGCTCGGGATCGGCTTCTCTCCCTTCGATCAAGTCGGGCTCGAGAATCCACTCGGGCTCGTGATCGACTTCGCTCTCGTCTCCGGGATCTGCTTCTCTCGTAGTGGTCGTATTTGGGTCGCGAACGGCTTCTAGCAACGCGGTCGTCCCTCCCAGTCCGTGATCGAGTCCTATCCCGTCGAAGCCGTGATCGACTTCGGTCACGTCTATCCCTAATTCGAGACCCACTACGGTCTCTACGTGGGGAGTTGGAGCGCCGGTCGTTTCGACGAGTGTCTCGGTCTCGGAGGCGGTCGCGATCCCGTTCTCTGTCCCTGTCTCTATCCCTTTCCCTCTCCCTGTCTCTATCCCTTTCCCTCTCTCTGTCTCTGTCTCGTTCCCGCTCACGGTCTACAACTCTGGAGGTACTGCGGCTTGGCTTTCTTTCGTCCCTTGGGTCTGGACGCCTTGCATCTGCAGGTGTACCTGAGCCACCGCGATCTGCTCTGAGCCCAGCGTCATTAAGCTTGCGGCCCTCCGTAACTCGAGAATGTTCACGCCGGATAGGGTTGATAGCAGAAACCGGTCCAGACTTTCTCGGTGGTGGTGCCAAGGACGAATCGACCTCCAGTTCTGGTTGTTTTTGAGTCGTCTTGGAGCTTTCCCGGAGAAGGTCAGCCAAAGCCTCTTGCTCCAGGCGCTCGTGCTCCTCCTTCGATAGCTTCTCTTTGAGCTCTGCAGAGACAGCTTCCTTCTCCTTGCGGCGGCCGTCTCTGTGTCGATCACCGTCTCGGCGGTCGCGGTCTCTGTCTCGATCCCTTGAACGATCTCGGTCACGATCTCTTGTATCTCTTTCCCGCTCCCGATCTCGATCTCGATCCCGGTCACGCTGTTCGCGTTCTTTGTGTCGTTTCTCTCGTTCAATGTCTCGCTGTCGTTCACGCTCCTCGCGCTCCTGCTCTCGCTTCCGGCGACGCTCGTCTCTCTCTTCCTGACGTTTGAGTTCGGCCTTTTCACGCTCACGTTCCTCCTTCTTTCGTTCCTCTCGAGCGATTCGTCGCTTCTCCTCTTCGATTGCCAGCTCCTTCTGTCGTAGTTCTTCTCGTAGGCGTTCACGTTCGGCTCGTCGAGCCTCGGTATCAGCTGCGTATTCCTCGTCGGTTTTCGATCCGCGAACTTGTTCCGCCTGTGCTGCTTCTTCACCAACTTCGGCGCGACGGGTTTCACGAATGCGCTTTTCAATGGCACCCACGTCAATCAATTGACTGATGACAGACTCGGCCTTCTGGTAGACTCCAGACCGTTCCAGGGCGCCATCAATCAGGGCTGCAGCCTTCCGTCGGTCGAGAGTCAGGAGTTGCTGTGGGTTGCGCTCGATTTCCTGTTCAGCCACTTCGAGAATAGCTTTCGTAACTTGGGCCTCGTAGTCCTGGGGAATGATATGTTAGAAGACGAAATATCGTTTGTTATCCTTGCGCGCGACGTACACTAGCTTCAAACTTGTCCCATACTTGCTTCCGAATGGAATCGTAAGCTCCTTCTTTCTTGAAGCTATGCGCAAGGGATTCGATCGCTCCTCGTGTCGCTGAAGGCAGTGGAAGGTCGGAGGCTTTGTATTTGTGCGCCGCGGAAGGAGGCGCCAGTTCGCCATTGGTAGACGCCTGTTTGGTGCTTGGTGCTGCCATGATGTCGCGATGCGCCCAGCACAAAGAGATAAAGGGAAAGGGGCGAGAGCGCGCAGGAGCTGGCGCAGAGACCAGTGGCAAGAATCAGTGCATATCGCGCCGGTTCAGGGCAGGAGCAGTCGAATTAAAGAGCCAGCACCGTAGCCTTCAGTCGAGCGGCTTTTCTAATGTTGCTCGAAGTTTGAATGGATCAAAATTCAAGGAGCTTCAACGTTGAACAGTGGAACGTGACATGAAAACGCCAAGTCACGTGGCCTCCTTTTGTTCAACCCCTACCCTAGAGTATCTCGTAGATCATATTTTCTTGTCAAGCAAGGCCTCCCTCAGGGCATTGAATTCGTTTATACTGTTCATGGGATTTAAATATGGTCTCAATTTTTCTCGCTTGAGTCCTCTTGTAATATCGTTTGTGGCCGTCGCCTACATTCTCATTCCTCCATCCGTGTGAGTATCTACAATTCTAAGTTTGACACTGCAGCAACCACGAGGACTTCCCAGTCCGCTACTTTCGACATATTTCCAGACCGAATTACAGGGATGCACTAGTTCTCCCGACGGGCAGTTCACGAGAAGTGTTTATGACATGTAAACGCCGGCAAGAAAAGCCCTAACTGCGATTAGTCCACTCATGATCTTGACCTCCTTTGACACCACGAGTTGATAGACTGGATGAATCATCGACTTTGACATGATACGCTGTGATACACAACAAATATCATTTATAGGAATAAAATTTCCAATTAAAACGAGTCAACCTTGGGTATTTTCCCCTTCGCAATTCCCATACACATCGGCAGTAAGCAAGACACTCAATGATTAGAGGAATCACATCTGGGACATAGTCACGGTCCGCCAGTTAATTTAAGGAAACCCGGAATTATAATTATGTTGCTCATATCTACCCCACCAAACACGGTCATCATGAATACATACGAAACCAAAGCATGCAACTACGTGTGTGAAGATGTGGTTGAAAAGACCACTCGAACAGCCAGTAACAACCTAAGACCTGGTTGTGCACTTGGCAGTTGTACTCGCCCTGGAAGGACTCTGCCTCACTGAAGAGACTCCCCCGCTGACGATGGTCGGGCCTGGGACCTGATAGTTGAGCGGACTGGCGTAGATGTTGACAAGGAGCCCAGGATCATTGGCTTCATAGAGCTCAGTACCGAGATACCCAGGTGGATTGTCAGAGCCACTCCCAGTGATTTTGAGGTTGAAGCACTGCGGGTAATTCTGAGCCCCGTTCCTCTCAAGCCCGCTGTGCAGAGCAATGATCTCGTGTCGAAGAACGTAGTTTCCAGGGGCAATGTTACTGGGAATTCTCACACTCCACGTGTAGCCATTCTCTCTCAGGGCACCGTCGGCGTATTTTCCCGGCCTGCCTTGGGAGATGAGGCCCATCCCATCAATCTTGAAGAACTCCAGCTCCGTCTTGTCCACAGTCTCGCATGGACCGTTGCAGTTGGCCAGGTAGTCTAGCACAGGTCCACGATGATTCTCAGGCCACGACGACCACTTTATAGTGACTGTATCGCCGGCGGCCACTTGGACATGTCCCTGAGCTGGGGTGGCGTCGCGATGACAGATGATGTCAGGATGCCCGTATTTGTCGGGAGATACAAAGCCGTTGTCTCGCTGTTCGATGGTCCAGCCAAGCACAACTGGGGGCTTTCTCTGGAGAGGAAAACTGGTGCTGAGGTACCCCCCATAGGCGACGCCGTTGATGATGACTTGAGTGACATGGCCGTGTGCTGAGACGCAGGCAGCCGAGGAGAGAAGATAGATCCAAGTGGAGGCACAAAGAGTGCTCATTACAGTAAAGAATGTCATGATGAGCACAACAAAAGTATAACGAGGGTATCAAGTTGATGTAACGTTGAATTCAATGCAGAGCCGACAAGTGCCTCTGAAGTTTTTGAATTCTCAAAATACAGAGGAAGTTGATGGCCTTTTATATCTGCACAACTACTTGCAGTTTTCTGTGTACCGTTCCTCCTCACAAACTACCTCGAAGACAAGACAGTATTCCAACACGTTGAGATCTCATGAAGACGAAAACTGACCTTGTTTCTAGTGCACGTACGAAACCTCCGACACAGTCCCCCATCTCTCCAGTTGCAAACACCCGAAGGCTGTGTCGGGGCAGTCGTGATTGGCCTTCCCCCTTAACTCGCAACTACGCTCCCACCATTTGTACAACGCTCTCAGACACCAGCCTGGCCATTCAGGCAGCCCCCTTACATGAGACTTTTTTCCCCGGCTTGGTCAGCAAGGTGTAAGATACGAATCATGCATTTTGAGACACGGCATAGAAGGAGGGTCGAGGCTGAATGTGTAAGTGTTGCCTTGGGCTGGGCGAATGAGATGTTGACTCTTGTGTTTCTCGGCGGAAACTCTGTAATGAAAGGACCAGATGCGGCTGTTTCAACTTGGACAGTTCCGAAAGTGCACAACCTTTTGAAGAGTCATCCAGGCCCTCGAGATGCAAGAAGCCGGACGCCACTCCGAGGCTGGACGACGGCTTTTAAGGTCAGGCACCTCCGGAACTAGAACATCGTGCTACGTTGAAAACTGAAACATATGTCGGCACGAGGTTGATGGATAATGTCAGCGCATATTGTCAACTCAGCTGGTGGAAGCATGCTGGGCAGAGGCAGAATCAACACGGTCAAATCACACTCAACAGCATCGATGGAAAGTGTTGATCAATGGTCATAAGACGTATAACTGCGTTTATCGCGTAGCCCGTAAAGATATCCAGGTAAGCATGTACATGATCACCAACGGCGCAGCTCCTTACGGTACCTCTAGATGGTGGCATATCCTTCATCAACATGGATGGATCCATGAATAGTCATCAACAGAGAGAGCACCTTTTCTTGTTTTGAAACACCATTTCGTAAAAATGGAAGTGGATATCATGCGTCCCGTCGTCAAGCTCGTAGAGGAGAGATCCATGCCAACCCAACGCCATGCAAGCAAATGCACCTCAGTACAGCATAAATGTCGGACCCCAAGGGGTCTCAGAACTCGCCTTCTCCGCCGTGGCCAACCACGCTCGCCGTCCAGAGTCCGACGAGACCCCACCAGTTGACCTTCCACCCTCTCCAGAGTCCCTCCAGGCCCTGGCCCTTGTAGGTGGTTGTGGCAATGCTCTTATTCTTGCCCTTACCCTTCTTTGTGACACCCGGCCTGATGGTGGGGACCTCGCGTGTTCCCTCCTCGGTTGCAATATGGTACATGGTACCGAAAGGACCGTCGTAACGACCAGGAGGGATGATGGTTGTGAGTGACTGTTCCTGACCACCGAGCGCCTTGACGTATTCGGAGGTCGACAAGACTGAGACCTGTCCACGCCTCAGGACGGTCTCAACCGGGAGTTTAAGGAGGATTGCAGCCGACGAGGCAAAGAACTTGGCGACGGAAAACGTCATGGGCGAAACCTGGCTGTCAATCATGAATCGGGTTCGGAGAACAAGAGGTGTGGAGAGTGTGATAAGAGGGTGAACCAAGGAGTTGAGGACGGTCGGGATGACAAGGATTGAGGAGCAGAGGTATGAAGGCAGAGCCTTGAGAGTAGCCAGCGTCCGGCGCTGGCCTCTGGAGCTTGGTGTGACAATGAGTCTGTATAGTTAGCATCGCCCGTGTGAGTCAAAGGGTAGACAGAGTCCATACCTCGTGCGCACCAAATCTAATGGCGAGAGAGCCAGCCCAGTGGCGACAGCAGCAGTTGCAGCCACAAAGAGAGACGCCCAGGGATATGGAGAGGCAATATCAATCAGACGATCGATATCCTCCTTGACGCCTATATCCGGGACATTGAATATGGCACTGAGAAAACTTCTCGACCAGTTTTCTAGCAGCGACTGCAAAACAGTATAGAGGAACGCCGCATTAGATCCCTTCCAAACACCCCAGGCGCCTTCCTTCCCCCACAGCTGCCCAATTACTTCGAGAATCGAGTCCGGTCGACGCAGAGTCAGGTAGTGCTCCGGAATCTTCGGCTTTGGCAGAGGAGACGGGGTCCGGCGGCCATTTGAGCTCCTTGGACCAGAGAGAGTGGGAGTCGCAGGCACGCTCGATGTGAAGTAAGCGGGCTCGTCGCCCTCAGAATCTGATTCATGGAACTATGTCGTCATCATTAGCGGTGTGCCACTTACAGGAGACTCCAACGACTCACATCATACATGGAACTCCCATATGTAGAAGTTCGCTTCTTAAGAGGTTCTGGCTCAACCGCAGGGGAAACCAGAGCAGCATTTTCATCCTGGTTCCGGACTTGCAGCAGAGTCTTGGCCACCTCGAAAGGCTGGGCCATGAGGACGGAGGTATACTTCCATAGCAACTCGTCAATGATGTCCTTAACATTCTGCACCATGGACGGTGAGTTATCCCCCAAGTAGTCCTTATACTCAAGGTCGTTCAAGATATCACGCGCTTTGGAGGCGTACCGCCCACCGGCGGCCGTCACATGTCGGCCATCGGGGAACGGGTTCGGGCTGGGACTCGACTTGGCGAGAGTCTCGGAGGGGTTACCGATAGTCGGGGGTATATAGTACGGCCTCAGGGGATTGAAGCCTTCTCGGTGAGTCGACATTGTGCATGCGACCGCATTGGTCTCGGGAGAAGGAATTGCAGAGAGAAATGCGACGTCGAGCTCGGACCCTAGAAAATGAAATCATGCTCGCCGCGGCCCACAAACCCAGCCTTCGGAGATAGAGAGGGCGGGACCGGAGCACGGCAAATTGATTCACCGGCCGATAAGGCCTCCGCTATCCGAAGCTCTAGTCTAGTACTCACTTTTTTCGGCCTGCTTAATATCATCTTGGATCTAAGAGGACGAGACGAATCCGCGGAGGGCCCAGCGTCCATTGAGCGAAATTGGCGTGTTCCAACCTTTTTGACATTTGCATGCTTGGGACGAAGAACGTTTCGACGAGTTTGAAATCGCATTGAAATTCTTTCCAGTCTCGCATTTCCCCGGTTTCTCGTTACTCTTCCCCGCGGCCCATCCTCCGAATACCCCGGCAGCCATGTCCGCATCACGATCCTTTGCGACCAGCTTGGCCAAGCTTCCGGCCACGGCCTGCCGACGAACCCAGCCCTTCCTCAGCAGAGGTAGCATTCTATCACAGACCTCTTCTCGAAGCCGATCAGCCATAATCCCCCGAGCTGCCCGCTTCTTCCCTGTATCCCAGAGAGCATTCACTACTTCGGCACAACGGCGACACGGACATGTCGAGCCTCCGAAGCCGGGCGAAGAGTATGTTCGCCGAACTAGAACACCACACTGCCGAAAGACTAACATTGCCTAGGCTCTGGGTCACCTTCATCGAGAAGGATGGTCAGGAACACAAGATTGCCGTCTGCGAGGGAGACAACCTTCTAGACATTGCTCAAGCGCACGACCTGGAGATGGAGGGCGCATGCGGAGGCTCCTGTGCCTGCTCCACCTGCCACGTTATCGTCCTCGAGGATGAATACTTCGACAAGATGCCCGAGCCAGAGGATGACGAGAACGACATGCTGGACCTTGCGTTTGGCCTCACCGAGACGAGTCGCCTGGGCTGCCAAGTACTTATGACCAAGGAGCTGGACGGCCTCCGGGTGAAGCTGCCCTCCATGACGAGGAACCTGCAGGCGAGCGATTTCCAATAAAATAAAAAGGACATGATGAGCGGCGGCTTGTTTTGATATGAGGACTTGTATTTGTATCTATTACCCTGGGAAGAAAAGGACCGGCGATGGCGGGGATCAGGTGCATTAGGGGTATCTTTGTTGCGACTTTCGTTGCGAGGGCCGGAAGAGGTCGGCCTGATGATTCTACTACTCCTCTTAAAGAAAAAAGAAGACATTAACCTCATGCTTCCTCGAGCGCACCCTTCTTCAGCCCGCCACCTCCCGAGGCGATGAGCTCCAGGAATCCCTTCTTGCTCATTTCGTTGACCTTTTCCTTCCGCTGTTCCATGCCGATAACGCCCTCTTTCCTCGAGTTCTTCTCCGTCTCGAGAGCCTTGACCTGCGCGGCGCGCACAGCGTTGAATAGCTTGACCACACCACGCTGTGCCACCTTTCGAAGCCTCCTTTCTGTCACCAAAATCTCCGACGTTGACGTCTCGAGCTCGCCTGTGGTGTCGTTGGCGGTCGCGATGAGCACGTCCTTTACCCGGCCCTTTTCCAATGCCAGTCGCTTCTGGTCACGGATCTGCTTTCTCGCCTTGGCTTCTAGGGCGCTGTCCACCGCCGCCTTTGAGGCTTCGTGGGCGGCGGCGCTTCGTGACAGGACGGGATCTGATCGCTTGGATGTTGACAGTTTGGTGGAGAGAATCTTGGAGAGCGATGTAGCGAAAGCATTGGGGTCGTTGCGCTTGGACTTTTTCCGCTTTCCACTAGCTTCCTCATCGTCATCGTCGTCATCGCCGGAACCTTCATCATCCTCCTCTTCATCGTCCTCCGCCTCCGAGTCGCTTTGAGGCTCTGCCTGCGCCTTTGCTTTTGTCTTCTTAAGTGGCTTCTTCAATGCGGGACCTTCCTCATCCGAGCTGGTCGCTTCATTGTCGGAAGCGCCCACGTCATCAACCTTGGCGTTGTGGATGTCGTCGTCGGAATCGAGGAGGTTGACAGCATCAAAATCCTGCTGCGCGTTGTCGCCCTCAGAGTCGCTGTTGTATTCTTGCAGAGCTCTCCGCTTCTGCTTCTTTGAGGGTCGTTGTACACGACCCTCCATCTGTCGCTTCTTCCTGTTTCCTGGGCCAACCATTGCGAATGTCGGGTTGTTGCTGTGGCTGAAAATGTGCAATTGTTGATGGGACGTCGTCGCGCTGATGCTGGGCTCGTCGTGAAACTTTTTTGAGAATTTTGCCAGGGAAATTTTCTGGCAAGTGGAGGGGGTGGGCCAGGGCGG
>SSHR01000545.1:0-52886 GCA_006518225.1 Fusarium neocosmosporiellum | reverse complement strand
ACGTACATGTACGGGTTCCCTGCCACACTGGCCCTCCGCACGCAACTTCAGAGATTCATGGCTTCTCAATGGTTCCTACGTGATATAACTCTCATTCCTGCCTCTACTTTCACCCTGATCAAGCCTTTACCCGTACACAACCATGTCTCCTACATTAACTTCACCAACACCTCCATTGTCAATAGACGCAGTTCAAGAAGGCACCTTCACCACCATGTCAATCGAAGAATCGGAGCCCCCTGAGACAGTCTCCAGGGGCCGAGCAATCACCATCATCCTGTGCATTACGTGCATCACCGGTATCAGCAACCTCCTCGCTGGGCTCCTGACGGTATGCATTCCCGTAATCTCGGTCGATCTTAACATCGCCCCTGGCTTGCAGCTGTGGCCAGCCTCTGCCTTTGCGCTGGCCTGTGGCTGCACACTGCTCCCTTGCGGCGCTGCTGCGGATGTCCTTGGCTGCCGACGAGCATGCCTCTTCGGCGCTCTATTCCAGGCCGCATGTGCCATGGGCGCTGGACTGGCTGCCACAACCACGCAATTGATCGCGCTGCGAGCTGCAGCGGGAGTTGCGGCGTCATTCTGTCTTCCAAGCGCTGTTGGTGTCGCCGCACACAGGTTCCCTGCCTCCAGCCACCCGCGTCTCCGCAATGCCGCTTTCGCCGCTATGGGCGGCGGCCAGGCGGTTGGCTTTGGCCTGGGCCTTGCTCTAGGCGGCGTTTGCGCCGACACGATCGGCTGGCGATGGGGCTTCCATGCAACTGCCTTGCTCAACGGAGTCGTGCTGGCACTGGCAATATGGGCTCTTCCATCGAGCGTCGACGGTGGTCAACTGGGGCGAGAGTCGCTTGTACGTCTTGGAAGAGACGTCGATTGGGTCGGCGCCTTGCTTGTCAGCGCCTGTCTCGCCCTGCTGTCATATGAGCTCGCCGTCGCCACGGCATCAGACGCCGAGCAAGCCATGCGCGAGCCTCTTAACCTCACACTACTCTCCACGGGATTGGCGCTCTTGCCCGCGTTCGGCCTATGGATGAGGCGACAGACGCGACTCGGCCGCCCGGCGCTGATTCCCAACACGCTATGGGCAAACCTGCCCTTTACCGCCGTCTGCGCGACCGTGTTCCTCATCTGGGGTGCCCTCAATGCGGGAGAGCAGCTTACAGCCTTGTACCTACAGGATGTCCGTGGCGAGTCGGCCCTGCGTACGTCGCTGTATTTCCTGCCGGCGCCCATCTGTGGTGCTCTGATGAACGTTGCCATCGGTATCCTGCTCCCGTACCTGAGACCATCGCTCGCCGTGCCAGCCGGTTGTCTTGTCAGTGGTATCGCACCGCTGCTGCTGGCGACTCTGTGCCGTGTTGACGGGCCAGGCTACTGGGGTGCTGTGTTCCAAGCTACAGCGCTCAATCCATTGGGCGCGGACCTCATCTATACGATCGCAAACCTGGTAGTAACAGCTGCGTTTCCGGCAAAGACGCAGGCGCTTGCGGGCAGCGTCTTCAACATGCTGGCGCAGATCGGCAAGAGCGTCGGTATCGCGACCACGGTTGTGATTGCACGCCAAGTGACAGCTGGGGGAGACGACAAGGAGGCGTTGCTGAGAGGTTACAAGGCTGGTTGGTGGTATAACTGTGGGCTAGGCTTTGCCTCGGTAGCTGTGAGTTTCTGGGGGTTGAGGAGCGTTGGCAAGTTGGGTATTAAGAGGGAATAATCTCTCGTGCTTTGCTACAATTGCCATCTGTATGTCTAGGCTAGAGAAGGAAATGCTGTGAACAGATAAGTTGTGGTTCCTGCTGTAATAGGCAAAGGTATCGTGGGTGTGCCTCCAGATGCTGGCCCCTGTCTGGGAAATAAACAATCTTCGTCTCAATGCCTCCAGCAGCTATTTAAGTTCACTCTAGTCCGTCTCCAGATATGATACTATTTTGCCAGATTAGACCGCCTACCTTGAGTAATCAGGCCGTGTCCCCAGCCTCTTAAAGAAGCCAGTCAAGACGTCACCTCCCATGCAATGGTTCACAGCCTTAGAGGCCTACCTACGGTCTACCGCCACTGACTAACCGAGATCTGATTGAATCGCATTCAATATGCCCCGACCGGCAAAGAACAGGCCATCTGAGCTTGCAACAGCCAAGATTGACAAGGACGAGAGAAAGTCAGTTCTCCCGTCCAGCAAAGACCCCGAACTTGCTGATCAACAAAAGAAAACTCCGCAACCGTCTTTCTCAACGGGCCTTCCGAAGAAGACAGGCAGAAAGTCTCAGAGAACTAAAGAACAGAGCCAACGCATCGCAGGCACCCGACAATGAAAGAGTCTTGGCATTGGAACAGGAGAATAGCCGCCTTCGCGTGCAGCTTGCTCAGTTTCAGTCCCAATTGGAGGGCGTGCAAGCCACTTTCTCACTCATGTCAAAGACCTTGTCGAGCATACTAGACGAAAAGACACCGTCCGCAATTTCCAGACAGTCTAGTGCTGAAGAGGAAGACCCTGGGTCTTCCGCGGGTATCTTGGACACCAGCCAGCCGGAGACAGTCTCACAGGCGTCAACCGTCGACACCGAGACTTTACCCATCAGCGATGTCATCGCTTGTCAAGCATCAGGCAGTGACAGTGCTGTTGATACCACGCTCCTACCACCCATGACGGAGCCAGATTCCACCGAAGTCCACAGCTTGATCGGCAACCCCCAGGCTCAGCCGCCACTCTCTGCCTCGCCTCTACAGCTGCAGCAAGTCCCAAGAATATGGAGCTTTGAATACCAGATGGGACACCAATCATATACTGATGCCTTGGGCGCATGTCCGGGTGACTTTGCACATGGGCTGGGGTGGGCTCAGTCCAATTCCCCCTTCTCAGACCACATCCAGATCCTGAAACGGCTTCTGTCGACCAAGGTCGACATGACTCGCCCAGTAGATGCCCAGTCGTATCAGAAGTAAGTATGACTGGACCGTATTGTGTATAGTCTATACTGACTCGAACTGAAAGCATCTTCCAGTCGGTATCCATCGTCTGGGCCCTCTTCAACAGCGTAACGCGTCCCGATGTGATGAATTGGCTTTCCAAGACAAAGTTCTTCCACATCATCGAACTCACCGTCTGGCAGCTTCTTCCCTGCCCGTTCACCTTCTCCAGGGTACACAAGCAGTATCGGCCAACACAGTTCCAGACGACCTTTCAGGGCCAGTATCCTTGCGTCGTGGATTGGATTCCATTCCCATTGATACGGGACCGACTAATACCGTTCTACGCGGCCAACCCATTCATTGACCAGATATTCTGCGATGCAGTCAGCGCATACGTCGTGGAATCTCAGCTGTCAGATTTGGTCATTGGGTGTCCGCCACTCAAGGTTTACGTCCGCGTAACGGATCTTGTCGTGAGCATGGCTGGCCAGGAATGGGAGGATCCGGACGTCACCCCGACGCTTCCCGCCGCCCAGGTCCAGACTCTTTTTACGTCCCCCAGACACGCTCGCTTGGTGTTTGAGCATCTCAAGATGGACCGAGGGTCTTCATACTACAAAATTGATCCCAGTTTCTTTGAGAAATACACAGAGCTGTATACCTCATCCGACGAGAAGGTCGCCACGGGGATCCCTCTGAGACCGGATATTCAAACCACAATTACGCGGCCAAACCATCTGAATGGCAATACAGTCGACATGTATTCCAATTTCATCGATTTCATGTTCCATGTATCTAGTACAATCTACCATGCCTAGATTATCTTTCGTCGATTCAATCTTGTATTCAATATCCCCCCTTTGAAGCTCAACGAGTTCCCATGCCTTTGTTTGTCCACTCCCATGCCCTTTGGTACTGGGATCGAGGCCAATTTTTTGCCTTGGCAAGTAACACCCAAATAATGCTGCTTATTCCCGAACACTTATGTAACGTTTTTGTTATGTGACCGCCATTGTAGTTTTCGCCAGCCCACCCTCGTAGTCCGAGCCAGACACCAATCCAGCTTTTCTGGAAAACCTGGATGATTGTGAGGCAAGAAAGGCTATTGAAACTCCTCATTTGCATGACTTGTAATGAGTAGGTTTGATGACATCCGTCCCGCTTGGCCCACCGTTTGCACCCTTCGCCTGGGCTTTATCGTGAAGGGTTTAATAGTTATATAACTTTTTTGTTACATAAGTGCCTTGATCAAGCCTCAACCAACCATCCCCGATTCTAAAGCCCCCACTGGTTCCCCGGTCATTGACATGAATCACCCTCGTGGGCCAGTCGGACCACGCGGAGCGAGTGAAAGCTGTAATCCAAGCCTTTGGCCCGCTGTTCGCCAGGTTGAAGTTTCCATTCTCCGAGCAGAGTCCGATAGGTTCAAGGCCTTGAGCGGGAATTTTGGAATGCCGTCGCTTGACCCATGTTGGCTGCCGGCATCTAGTTCGAGTCAGATATCCCGGGCAGATCTCCATCCGCTCAGCCGGAGGAAATTTCTCTTTCCATGTCAGTTGGTATAAGTTGGTGATCCACCAAGGGTACAAGGCAGGGAAACGACTGTATATAAATCAGATGAATCCCCCTTCATCGACTGACTCGGACTACAAGCAGCCTCAATCAAGACAACTCCACTTCATCATGCAGTCATTCCTACAATTTCGACACTTTGGCCATGCGGCTGAAGCCAATGTGAAGCATGGCCTTGAGCATGTTCGCCGAACCGCAACGGAGCAGTCAACAACCTTCCAGCCCATTGACCAAGTGCTCCGGCCAAGTTTGGCATCGGAGCATACAATCCAACCAAACCAGCCAGAACAATTTCCTCAAGCCCCAAAGGACAAGGAGAAAGCTCCGGACGGGTTATCCACAGCACCAGGCGCAATCTCTGATGAACACCTCGAAGCGGCCACCCGCACCAAATCAGACGGCATGACCACGGCAAACCTGTCTTCTGGAATGGCTCTGGCCCGCTCCATGGCAGGCGTTCACATGCGAGATGCTTCTGCATACCGAGGGCTCTCGGGACCCATCTTTATCGTTTCTTGGGAAGGCCCTGAGGATCCCCTGAACCCACGCAACTGGAGTGTCACGAAGCGAGTCATCGTCACGCTCCAGGTTGGTCTCATTTCAACTGCCGTCGGCGCCGCACCGGGAATCGACGCTACTGCCCTTCCTCAAGCTGCCAAGGAGTTTGGCGTCAGCGACGTCGTCGAGTCCCTCGCAACCGGTAAGATACTTATCTCCCCACAACCCGACTCGCGCTGACTTGGTACGAGGCCTCTACCTCATAGGCATCGGTGTCGGTTCCCTCTTTGCTGGTCCCTTTTCCGAAACCTTTGGTCGTAACGCAGTGTACATCGGATCCATGCTGATCTTTGCCATCTGGATCATGGGCGCGGGCCTGTCTCCCAACATTGGCGCGCAGCTTGCCTTTCGATTCCTCGCAGGCTGTTGCGGATCTACCCCGATCGTATGCTGCGGCGGCTCTGTTGCTGATCTCTGGAACAGCCTTGAGAAAACATGGTCCTTTCCTATTTATACCAGCTTTGGCTTTGGAGGATCCATCCTGGGAGCCATCATAGGAGCGTACATTGCACCATCTGAAGTCCTAAACTGGCGCTGGGTTGAGTGGATAATCCTTATCCTCTCGGGTTTTCTCCTTCTTCTCGTTCTCTTGTTCATGCCCGAGACATATGGCCCGGTCTTGCTGCACTGGAGAGCTTCCCACTACCGTCGCATCACTGGAGACTCAAGGTTCTATTCAGAACACGAGCTCACAGGCGCCACGTTCCTCCACCGCCTCAAGGTGAGCATGAGCCGGCCTTTCCTCATGCTCACAGAACCCATCATCATGGCCATGACCCTCTATATCACGGTTCTTTACATCATCTTGTTTACCTTCCTCGTCGGGTGGCCCTACATTTTTGAAAAGACGTACGGAATCAACCAAGGCCTCACAAACACCATCTTTGTCGCCATGTTTCTCGGCATGCAGCTTATCTACCTCTTGGTTCCGTTCATCTATAACAAGACGGCTCATGCCATCAGGCTTTCCGAGTCGCCCGAGGAGTCCAAACGTCTCAAGTTCAGTCCAGAAATCCGCCTCTGGTATGCCATGTTGGGAACAGCCATAGCTATCCCAGTGTCTCTCTTCTGGATGTGCTGGACTGCCAAGCCTCACATCAGCATCTGGTCACCCATACTCGCCTCTTCGCTCTTCGGCTTCGGCGTGACAGGTGTTTTTATCTGTGCCTATCTGTATATAATCGACTCGTATGAGGTGTATTCCGCCTCGGCTCTCACCTTTGCATCGTTGGTGCGATACGTGGCTGCCGGAGGAATGACTGTCGTGGGCATCCCGTTCTACGAGAATATGGGCACGGATTACACGCTTACAATCATGGCATGCATTTCTCTCGCGCTTGTGCCTATTCCGTACCTGTTATACTTTTACGGACACCGCCTGCGAGAGAAGAGCAAGTATGCTGTCTCTTGGGATTCGTGAGTTCTGTGGAACGCTTTAGGCTGTTGGATGATAGGGGGCGGTATTGAACGGTATGCCCGAGGCTCAGACTTCAACTCAACGGTGGTTTGTTGGGGGCCAAGCTGCATGGGATGTTGGCCCCTAGCTGCTGTGATATCGGCCATCCTATATCAGGGAGCGGACGAGGTTCGTGGCGAGTTTGCCTTGACCAATAGATGACAGAACGGGGTAGTGTACCATGGGTTCGTATCTTGGAAGCTTGATGCGGCGGCATGTGCCGTGAGTCCTGATGACCTTGCGTATGTGGACCTTTAAACTCTTACATATTTATCTCTCAACGCTCCATCTAGCGATATGAATAGTTGCAGACGTGGAGTCTGGAAGAGGCTCAAATCCAGAAAATACTCACGGGGATGCCCAGGGCTGAGCGTAATGAGACAGATAGAAACATAGGGTAAAAACAATTGAATAACTGGCTTCGATATCTAAGGAAATGGTATTCGTATTCGTAAAGGTTCTGCAGCCCGTAGCCAAGAGGATAGGAATTGGTCCTGGTCTACCCTTGCATCGGCACCCAGATAAGCCGAGAGCTAGTTGCGGCGAGGCACCGGCTTTGATAGATCCGAATCAGGCCATCAATTATTCCTTGGGCGGAATGTGTAGATAAAAATGATCTTTGACGACGTGGAAGATGAAGTATAAGCTGCAAATCAAGCAGTCCCAGGACATGAGACACTCATTTCCGTCGACTTGAAGCTAAATACACACCTCTTTAGGCAGATTTCTGCAAGTACTCTGAAGCCTACCATGTTGTAAGTTCGCCCATATCATTCACCAAAATAGCACATTTGTTCACCGGCCTGATCAGAAGCAACACCACCAATTTCTCAGCTCTCAACAGACCATTACCGGCAAACAATACACTAGGAATATCCACGAGCACAGGATACTTTGATGTGTTGGAGCGAGTCGGCCGAGGCCACAACGAGCTCGCGTACGTCGAACGTCTTTGGGCGGTAAGCATACCTCAAACCCCTTGTTTCTTTCAGTCCTGGGATTCACGACTCGGCATAATGCTAAGCTTTGCTAGGCATGGTATCTTTTCATGCAGAACGACACGTACGCAACCGGCATCATGACCTTTGTTCTCCACGAGGTGTTTTATTTCGGCCGATGCATCCCATTCATGGTAATCGACATGATAGCATACTTCCACAAGTACAAGATCCAAGCCCAAAAGATGTCAACCATCAAGGAACAGTGGAACTGCGCCATGCTGGTTCTTCTAAGCCATTTCACTGCTGAACTGCCTCAAATCTGGTTCTTTCATCCGGTCGCCACCTATTTCGGCATCGAGTACAGGACACCGTTCCCACTCTGGAAGATTACACTTCAAATCTCCATCTTCTTCGTTATGGAAGATACCTGGCACTATTGGGGCCATCGCGCACCACATTACGGGCCGCTGTATAAGAATATCCATAAACAACATCATACCTACTCTGCCCCCTTTGGCCTAGCAGCGGAATACGCGTCCCCGATCGAAACGGCGATTCTTGGGTTTGGCGTGGTTGGATCCCCGGTGGTGTTGCTCATGATAACGGGTGACTTGCACCTGTTCACTATGCTCATCTGGATGATGTTACGGTTGTTCCAGGCCATCGATGCCCATAGCGGCTATGACTTTCCTTGGAGTTTGAGGCACTTTGTTCCGTTCTGGGCTGGTGCTGATCATCACGATCTTCATCATGAAAAGTTCATCGGGAATTATGCTTCTAGCTTTCGTTGGTGGGACTATTACCTCGATACAGAAGCTGGGTTGGAAGCGTCGAAGCGTCGCAGGGAAAAGAAGCTTGCCCAGATCCGAAGGAAGAAGCAACAATAACTTGACCGAGATGTCCCGAAAGGACAGATAGAAAATGGATCAGTTGATATGCAGAAGAGCCTGCCAAACCTCAAGTTCACTCGCCCTAAACTCACGTCTAGCTACTTGAGACAGGTGAAGGGCCTAGTATGCCATTCTCTCGGAATCACAGCATCCGGATAGCGTGGCCAACCAAAAAGATCAGGTAGGGATCGGACCCCAGGATTCTAATCCTAAACCCCACAGAGCAGGCCTAGTTCGATCACGGAAGCGAGCGTTCCGAGAACTCGAATACGTGCCTCACATCTCCAGCCATGATTAGGTGCCGATGTCAGAGTAATTCCCAACTACCTCTTCGAAATACCCAGTCTCGCCAATAGCAACGGCATCGTGAAGAAGCAGATGAGTTATTGTCACCCTTCAAGCCGGCGTCATCTCAGCCGCCATCAGAGCTACGTCTAAAATCGATACTACCTCTCTCCGTTGAGTCGCCAGCGGGCTTTTATTCCGCTTCAACGCTCCCTTTACAACAGCAGCGGTATCATATTGCAAATAGACAACGCACTTCCACACTGTTGGGTCCTGCTAAACTCCCATGGAATCTGTTCTGGTGATGTTAGCAACACCCTACACAATAGTTAGCATAACAATCCCGTCTTCAAAATTTACATTTCAGACCTTCTCATACCCTTTAGTATTGCCTTACTTGGAACTGATGTGTCTCTAATTAAATACCAAGCCAGGCATCCTTCGTAGTTATTGTATTTGTCGGATCTAAAGAAGACGACCCATTTGTTTGGCCGCTAGCCTTACCATGAGGATAAGCCATGTAGAAGGTGTCTAGCCTTATGAAACTGGCTGGGCTTGTGAACTCGCCTAGAGTTGCAGGCTTGCAGGGACGGCTAGGCTTGCAGCACAAATGAGCCGACGGCTACTACAGATAAATTCTTGAAAAGAGTCTTCTGATTATCAAAGGAATCAAAACTTTTACCATCAAAATATTTTATCACTATTTCTATGGCAAGGCATGAAATGATGGAAGACCACGAAGTCATCATGAACCATGGTCATGTGATCTAACCTACATCCAAAGGATTCCAACAAATGTTTATATGACAGCACGAATCAGACAAACAAGCAAGTCTCGTTCAAACCCAGGCAAAAGTCCTTTATAGGTTTGGCAGTTTGACATTGCCCAAGATGCGCAGGGGGCCGTTGTGCGGGCATCCATCAGAGAGCGCATCAGTGCCTATGAAGGCATGCTTATTTGCATCCACTCGAGACATCATGGAATATGGTTCAACTGTTGACTCACCATCATTCCACTGCTAATGGACTTGATATCAATCAGCCATGGACTGTTCTGCACAAGGCATCGCCACTCCTCCCACCCGTGTTCAGTGGCGGTCATCTCCTTTCCCTGCAAGTAAATTGATCGACTCCGATCTGCACAAGTTCAAAGTGACTACTCCGTACGGAGTACCTTTTCGACCTACTGCCTGACTCACCATCCCCAGCCCCCGGAGTTGGTCCAACAGTAGCACAAGGCTCATAGGGCTGAGCTGCCATTCTATAACAATATTCCAACCTTCTCACATCAGACGAAAGCTGCATACACTTCAGAACACCAGACACCTACGGATACGGACTTGAACAGATACGGAGTAACAACTCCCGGTGCCGACCAGGGCTCCCTGTCCAGGGTAAGCACTAACCCCCAAACAGGCCATGGTCATTCATTAAGGGTCCTCGGACTTTGCCAGCGTCGCGAACGTACCAACCAGAAGCCGCCCGCAGCGCCACAGGCCCCAAGCTCCCGGCCCCCAAATAGCATCATGTGCAGGCTGGCTGAAACCAAGGCGCCTGGTACTTGCCAATTCACTGTGAAATTGTTATAAACAAGTTGTGCCAAGGTCGTGTCAAGCTTTTTGCAGCTTAGGCAGATGCTGTCTGCTCCATCTTTGCGCTTTCAATTGTCAGTGGTGGCTGTGTTGAACCAAACACCAAGCTATCACCATCTCGACGCCATACACTCAGCCCTTTAGTTCTTCATTCCGCATCCATTGACACCATGACGACTCCCGTGTCGCCAGAACCCATCACCTCAAGTCCTGCGCCGAACCCAGGCACCGTGTCTCCCCCTTCGTACACGCCCAAGCCGGCCGAGGTGGTCCCTAATACCGACGAAAAGATCGCGATACAGTACGTTTTCCCAAGCCCGTCTCCTTTCATACCTAACACAAACAGGGAGCGCAAAATTGACGACGATAACCTCCCCGAAGTCGTCGTCGCCAAACCCGACCATTCTCAAGATCCCCAGCCCGTCCACACGCATACCCCCGATCCTCCAAAGAGCGAATACCCCGTCCCTCCCTCGACAGTCTCTCCCGCGCCCGGAAGCATCATGAACCCCCACGGCGATGAAACGCAGTCGCCGCCGATTCTGCAACACCCTGCGCTTGCTGGGCAGATGGCTCCCGGTCAGATGGCTCCTGGACAGATGGGATACACAGGCCACGAGTCCATGGTCGTGCCAATGTCTGCGCCCACTCCAGCTCCTGTTTATCCTCCAGGCGCGCAAACGGTTACGCCCTTGCACCTCTTGACCGATCAATCTGATAGCGTCGATTGTCCATTCTGCCAGCGACGCACCGAAACCAAGGTCAAGAAGGAGGCATCAGGCGCGACACAGTAAGTGCCCTCTCCCTCAATAACCACATCATCTAACCAGCGTAGTGTTATCGCAGCCGCCCTCTTCTTCACGACCCTCTTCGGCGTCATCTTCCCATACACATGCCATTGCGCTCCCCACATCAGTCACTACTGCAAAAACTGCGGCCGCAAGGTGGCGTACAAGCAACGAGACGGACAAATGGAGCCACAGGGCACGCCCGAGCATCTACGTGAGATGTCCAAATACCCAGCTGCCGAGCCCAAGACGAAGAAGTAGACGATACTGTAGACGGAGTATGGGCGTTTAAAGCGAGTTTTGATATAATACATGTGCTAGTAAATACATTTTATCGGGTTGACTTGGATATTACACCTAGATATTACAGAATACTCTCGGTTGCGATATGGGAATGACACGACGATATCGAACAGAAGCTGGGACATTACACGATGCCATCAAATGGAGCTGGTATATTTCTACATTCTATTAATCCACGGTCTCGACATTCAGGCTGGTATTACCTCCGAACCACGTTCTCCCCGTTCACAGACCGTCCAGTCGGCTCCGATTCTGCGCCAGCCTCACCGGAAGCCAGCAGGGGCTCTCTCTCAGCAGTCCTCTTCTTCTTGCTATCAGTCTTCATTCCGTAGGATGCAACGGCGTAGACGCCGATAAGGCCCATGAGAGTGCTAAAGGCAAAGGCGATGATACCCTTGAGGGTGAATCTGATACTGTTAGTCAAGTTCATGAGGTAGAGATAATTGTAAGATACCCATCAGACAATCGTGGAGGAGGCACGTTCTCGCCGGTGAGGTCAAGGAAATCCTTGGTGTTCCCAGCAGCGTTGCCAGCAGAAGGGACATCCCCAGCCTTGCAAGCATCCAAGTGGTTCTGAGGCAGGGTCAAAGTCTGCTGAAGCTCAAGAGGCGCCTCAACAAAGGTTGCAATGAGACCCGAAGCGACATGCCACTCAATGTGACAGTGGAACAGCCAGACACCTAACAAATTAGCTACGCCTTGCATCGACCAGGGGGGCCTTACCTGGGTTGTCGGCCTTGAAGCGAAGCACCACATTTCCGTTGCCATTCACAACCACCGTATCGCGTCTCATAGGCGTCTTGGCAAAATCTTTCTCGGATCCTTCGAAATCCCCAGCATCGTCGTCGCTGCGGTATAGGACCTGGAAGTGGTGGCCGTGGAGATGGAAAGGATGCCGACCGTCATCCTTGTTGTTGAGAACCACCTGCACAATCTCATCCTTCTTCAACACAAAGCTGTGAGTGTACGTTCCGTAGATCTGAGGATGCATCGCCTTGTCGCCGCTCGTCAAGACAGTGTAAAGAGTCGGCACCTTGGGAGCGCGGTAGGTGATGTTGTTAAAGAATGCATAGTTGGCGCCATCGCGGAGATTGTCCATAATGACCTCGAGCTCAACGTTCTTGCTAGGCTCAGGCAGCAGCGGCATCTCATCGTAAGGCACGAGATCCATGTCATCGTACGGATCAAACTCGTCGATAATCGCAGGCCTCGGCAGAGGCTGCGCTTCGTCATAGACAAGCCAGCCTGTGACGTTCCAATTGAGGTCATCGGGCAGGACATCAAATAGGTCCTACACAGTCAGCCAAGCCAAGCAAATGGGCGTAAAACTCACAGTATCCATGCTCGCCATAATGGGAAAGTTGGCCTTGGAATCAGCCTTGGTCGTGACAAGCACGCTGCATCGCTGTCCAGCAGAGAGGTAGACCATGTTTGCTTCAGCTGGCTTGGTGTATGCACCATCAACCTCGACGATGGACATCTTGTGACCCTCAATCCAGAAATACTGTCCAGCAAAAGCACCAAGATTGATCAATCGCAAGAAATACGTCTTGCTGGGCTGCACTGCAACCTTGAGGTTCTGGGTCTCATTCATGAGAGCGGCTTGAGGGACAGGTTCGGCGCCAGTCGGGTTGCCCTTGCGCAGAAACTCGGGGAGCAAGGTTTGCATCTCATCGTGATACCAGTCGGAAAGCGACATGATAATCTCCTCATCGTATTTCCCCTTGAAAGGCGACTCTGGGTCGTGAATGATGAGAGGTCCTCGAAGACCATCGGGATACTGACTCTCGGTGTGAGAGTGATACCAGTACGTTCCAGCTTGAGTAATCTGCCACTATTAGACACGTCCATACACACGACACAAAACATACCGTAAAGTTGTACAGAAAAGACGACCCCGGAGGGATAGGACACTGCGTAACCTGCGAAGGCCCATCCATGTGATTCGACCCATTCATAAACAGCCCATGGAAATGCAGCGACGTCGTCTGGTTACCCAGGTTATTGTGGGCATTGACCAAGATGGTATCCCCAACATTGGCCTCGATGCGAGGAATCGGCCACTGCCCGTTGATGCCGATGGTCGGACGCTCAAAGGCGCCGTCGGGGTTGGCCCTGACCCATTCGATGGAAAAGTCGTAGGAGACTGTAGCAGCCAAAGATGACCATGGCATCGCCAGAGCGACAGCCCAGCCGAATCTACGCATCTTGGGCTGTTGCGGAGTGTTGAGGAGCAAGTCTCACAGTGAGTGCAGCCGGCTAAAGAACTTGGACAAGTTCCGTGGAGACAGCCTCACACCACCAGGGTCTTGGGCCGTGCACACACACCGTTCTGCAGGGATCTTATCAATCTGATAATCCGACTTCGGGACTCGGGATCTTGCTGCAGAGTTCTCCTACAGAGATGAGGAGTAGATGCCTGGCTTTAAGTCGGCTCAGCCTCTTCCTTTGAGGGGTTATCTTCCCTCCGAGACAGAGTTTTACCTCATGACACGGCTGATCCATGTCCCCCAAGACAACCCATGATTCGTCTCAGACGGCCAAGTGGGCATCCTGTGACCCTTAGTTCCAAAGCTGGACTCTCGCCCCGAGGCAATTTCTACGCATGGGATTGAAAAAAGGCTTGGCGTGGGGCCGCAATTCGGACCTTGATTATCTGATGGTCCGAGGAACTTCTACTCTCTCACGAACCTCACAGCAAGCAAGTCACAGCTGAAGCAGTTGAGTATCAGCAGTCAGTCAAAATGCTGGACCTCTTTTCTGTGCCCGTCTACGTCGTCGTCTTCCGAGAGACCCTCGAGACGGCCATTATCGTCTCAGTCCTTCTCGCATTCCTCAAGCAAACCCTCGATGGCTCCCAGCGCGATGCAAGCCTCTACAAGGCCCTGCGCGCACAGGTAAGCCCCTCATCTGGACTTGCAACCTCTGCTAATTGACAGGTCTGGCTCGGAACCGCCACCGGCTTCGCCCTCTGCCTCATCGGCTCAGGCGTAATCATCGGCATCTTTTACATCCTCGGCACCGACGCCTGGGCTGACCACGAGTACTACTACGAGGGAGTCTTTTCGCTCATTTCCGCCATCATCATCACCATCATGGGCGGTGCGCTGCTGCGTGTGGGCAAGATGGAGGAGAAGTGGCGAGCCAAGCTGGCCAAGGCGATTGAGGCACCCGTGACGGCTCATAGCAAGAGGGCTTGGTTGGTCAACTTTTTTGAGAAGTACGCCATGTTTGTGTTGCCGTTTATTACTGTTCTGCGTGAGGGTATTGAAGGTATTGTCTTTGTTGCTGGTGTGTCGTTCTCTGCGCCGGCTTCTGCCGTGCCTCTCCCAGTCATTATGGGATTGCTTTCTGGAGGACTTGTGGGATACATTCTCTACAGGTGAGTGGCTCATCACTGTCTCATACACATCTAACCTTATCAGGGGCGGTTCGTCTGCAAAGCTCCAAGTCTTCCTTGTCGCTTCAACCTGTCTCCTCTACCTCGTCGCTGCAGGCCTATTCTCTCGTGCCATCTGGCTGTTTGAGCAGCAGCAGTGGAACAAGGTTGTAGGCGGCGATGCAGCTGAGCTCGGAGATGGACCTGGCTCATACGATATTGACCGTAGCATTTGGCACGTCAACGTAAGTCTCAAGTCCTGTTTGATGGGCTGTACTGACGTCTGTAGTGCTGCAACCCTCAACTCAACGGCGGAGGAGGCTGGGCCATCCTCAACGCTGTCCTGGGCTGGAACAACTCGGCCACGTACGGCTCCGTTCTTGCGTATAACCTGTACTGGATCTTTGTCATTGGACAGTTCTCGGCTATGACCTACAAGGAGGATCACGGACACTGGCCTCTGCTGAAGGCCAAGGACAAGGACCAAGATGAGGAGCGTCTTGTCACTCCCGAGCGGGCCGAGGACTAAATGGCTGTGAACTGATCACCAAGCCTGATTCAACGCTGTCAACGAGATAAGCACTGTGCCAGTCACGCATTCAAGGATGCTAGTCATCTCAATAGAGTCCATCGTGCTAGTCACATCCAAAGATGCCAGTCATCTGAATATCAATCAATCAATCAATCAGTAGAGTCTAATAAAAAGTACACCATATTCCCAAGCATCCGTGTTCCTCGTCTTTCGTACACGGCGGTGACTCAATGCCATTATAGCTCTGCTCTGCCTTGAGATGACGCTGAATCAAGCACCCAACCTGGTCATCAATGGCGTCTATCCCAAGATGACCACTCACAATATCCGACCAAGACTCTTTGTCACATCAACCGCATCCACCATCAACTGTATACCATCAGCCTTATACCATCAACCGTATATCATCCACGTCCCTCAGTCCAAGTCAGCCCTTGCCCTCTTGCGTGGTCGTCCAGGACCACGTGCATTCTTGCGCTTCTGAGACCCAACCGCTCCGTTGGCCGACTGCTTGGCCTCAAACTTTTCCAGCTCGGCCGGGGCAATCTCCCGAAGCTTATCCTCGTGCTCCCACGTCGAGTCGGAGCGGCGGTATCCAACCCACTGGACCTCGTACATGTACTGAGGCTTCTTGGGCTTTCCGGGAAGGCTGGTGCGCTTGAGGATCTTGAAGACGTGGTAGACATCCAGGCCAGTCGCGGTGTCGCGTCCTTCGAGCTTATCCCAGTACTTGAAGACGAGGGTGGGAACTTGCTCCTGCAGACTCCATTCTGTCTCCCAGGTGGTCTCGCCACCCTCCCACTTTACTTGGATATCCACGGTCGATGTCGCCTCGTCGACGCGATGGTCGATAAACTCGTCAATCTCGACGTCATCTCTAAACTCGGCCGGTTTATCAGCAGATGCGGCGGGGGCATCACCATTCACCTGAGCGTCCTTGTCGCCGTTGCGCTTATCAATGCTCTTCGGCTCGGTCGGTTCGGCGGCGGCGGGAGTGGAGCGATCGGGCTTTTCGTCGTTTGCGGGGGTAGCAATCTTGGGAGTTGCTCTGGGAGTTCCTCTTGGGGTGCCTCTGGGGGTTCCCCGAGGAGTTCCGATTCTAGCAGCGGGCGACGCCTTGTGGCCATCGACAGCCTTTTCGCGGGCGGTGACGACATCGCCGTCCTTGGAGGGAGTATCCGTGGCCATTGTGCGATTCTTGGCCCTCAGCGGTGAAACAGGAACGTCGTAAGGATCTATCAAGAGTCAGCCGATGGTCGCGCGATGGCCGACTTTGCGCCTGAGCAGTACCAGCGTGCGGCGGAAGCATCACGGGAGAGCACAGGGCGGAATTGCCTAGTTGTGAATGCCCTCGACGCGTTGGAGGATGCCGATGGAAAGGATCTGGGAGCGCTATTGCGTCACTGATGTTGGTGACGGTCGCAAGTTGGTCGCGGCGCGTTGCTATGCGACGCGTTTGGCTTAGTGGAGGCTGACGAGCAAGCCACAGGAGCTTCAGCCACAGTCTCCGGAGGTGATCTGGCCAGGTGCTTGCAGGGGAATAAGCGGCCTTGTTCCTTGTTGAGAGCAGTATCGTGGTTGTTTGGTAGTTGTTTGGGAGTTGTTTTTACCGATTCTACCGAGGTGATTAGTGAGACAACTTTGTCAATTGGTGAGGGGTTGGGCGCACAGTCGTCGCTTTTCATGACCGTTACACAACGCAAGCTGTCATGGTCACATAGAGTTTCGTTTATTTACTTTTTCTATTTCTCACTTTTCACGTGTTACTATCATATCCCTTTGTTTTCACCTCGAGTACAATGAATTGTTTACTAATTCATCATCAGAAGCTCCAGATCATATTGACAGAGCTATCCAGTAGGTACTTATCGTGCCGATGCACTGTCCACCTTGTCTCAACGCCGGAGGTGCCATTGATGCTTGCACGGATACCTGCTTGATCTATCGTCATGGAGGCGCAACTGTCCAGTTATTTCACAAGACAGATACACAAACTTTGTTGACCCGCCTTGTCATACGCAACTCTCCATGATCCGAGATGTTGTCTTTAGGCATCCACAGCAAAGGATCACATCAAAGTGAATGTGCCAAACTTGGCTCTCCTCGCAACATTCTCCAATCTCACAACGAACCAACGAGCAGAGACATTGTCCATGTTATCACGGTAACCTTCAATGTTCATCTCGCCTTTTAGTAGCGTTTATTTGTACTTGTCTTTTTGTCCACGCTTGTTTCTCACCTCAATTCATCTTGACCTGGCGCGAGAGCCGACAGTCGCCGACTGTACCATCACCATGTCACTGCGATCTACTGGCCTTTCCGCGTCAAATTTTTGTGAGACGACTCTATTTCTTCGTCCCAAATTCATCTCTTTAAACTAACGCGGCTTGGCGAATGTGAATCGAGCCACGATTGAAGTCACCCCCAACGTAGGCAGAAACGACCGCGTCGTGCCATTCACAGTCTAGGGAATTAGAATTCTTCATATGGTTCAGCATTTCCGAGCATGCCGATGAGCTGAGTTTCTCACAATTCATGAAGGCCAAAGTTGGCCTTTCAATTGACGAGTGTTCGGAGCCTCTCGGCTTCAACGACGACAGAAAACTCGGCCTGCAGGCACAAATTGACCCCCAGATTACTAGGATAAAGCCCCCAGTTAGTATAAATAACTCTCCTTCGAAATATTTCAGCCTGTTCTCTTCTCTTGAACTTGGTGTGGTCTACGTTGGATACTTGCCTTGGCTCCTGATGTTTCTTGGCTCCTGGTATCGGATCGGTGGCCGCGCATTGGGAAATCTCACAGCAAGAGGACAACAGTCTATGGATTTGATTTGTTTGTTTAGTTCTCTCTCAAGAGACAGTTGCAGTGAGATTCAAATTAACATATCGACCAAGTAACCTGTGTGACACAACGGGCTCACTCTCATTCGTTCAGCATTTGTGTGAAGCTGAGAAGACCATAATCACGCCTCCTCTACCATGATTTTTCGCCTAAACGAGGTAATACTATCTTTGAAATGCAAATACAATTTAACACAGCCAGAATAATCCCCAGGCACATGGTTTAATCTCAAGTTGCTAAAAACCGTCTTCTTCCAACGCGTGTAGGGTAACCACCCGAAGCTTACACCACCACCTCGCTCACCTTGTCTCACCGAACTCACCACACCTCAAACCCGCGTGGAGAAAAAAAAAGAAAACTCTGCCGCGCCGGCATTATGACGCCTTAGACACCGTCGAGTCTAGTAGCCGGCAGCCGCTCTAGCTCAAGCCACGGGAGCCACACCTGAGCTAACGCCACAACCGCCATGTTGCGCAGGACAAGAACACACTCTGGGTCCCCCGGACCTGGAGCCGTTGCGGAAAACGGGGAGTTCGGAGTATACACCTGTTACGTTCATCTAATTCATAAGCAAAAGTGCTGTGTGATGCTGTGTATCGCCTCGTTGCAGAGTTGCAAGTTGCTTGCCTTGGCCTGAATGACTCCATCCGGTGGCTGAATTGCAAACATGCAGCTTGAACGTTACAGCAATGATCACCCTTTCATGATCTGAGCAATCACCTTGGCGAATATTGTCAAATTTTTTCACGCCGTCGGGTTCTACGCCCTCGCCTAGAACAAGCATGAGATGAGCCTCGTTTGAAAAATCTCAACACCACGCCCAACTTCACATGTCTAACCAACCGCCGAGGAAAACCGTCTCCAAGCGGACAACAAGGGCATTGAAATCGAGTGACCTGTTACCAGGTTCTTCCAACGTGGCTGTATCGGGACGCGGGATCGTCCAGGGCCTGGACCTTGGCCCCGGGCACGTCATCGGCAAGCACCCAACAACGAACTAGTCTCGAGGGAGCTGGGACCAATGGCTTCACCAACACCGGTAGGCCAAGAGAATTCAAGCTGTCTTGTCTGAACTTTTGTAAATCCGCTGATCTGATGAGCCTAGGAGTGAAGAGGCAGGTGAGTTGGTCTACGGACAAATGGACTGAAGCTGCATGGTTGACGTGTCTTGGGGTGAGTATGGTGAATTGTCTGCACTCGTATTCATGTCAGATTTGCTCTCGGCGCTTTTGGATACTGCTTGGATATGTACAGGCAAGGATATTCGGGGAGTACGGCTCTGCCCTGACAGGGACAACTGCCGCACCCGGGTGCAACGTGTGTCCCGAATGTTTGATCGAGACGCTCGAGCCGCGTATACTTGTACTACCGGACAGTCCGTTACGCGGTGAGAGTGGGCATAGCAAGGTAGACTGACGGGAACATCATGCAACGGCGTCTCCAGATTCCGGTGCAGATCGGGTGCATGGGAAAAAAACAGAGTTGCATATAGACTGCATAGCCCGATCACACCATGGGTGTCTAGTTGGTGATCCGTCTTGGCGCTGCCAATGGCTCAGGTGGACGTGGGATGCAACTGTCATAATCTCGGGCATCGTCTAGTAGAAACGTCGTATTACTACACCACAGTCACGATTGAGGAGATACCCAGACCCAGAACCGGCTGTTTGGGCGTGGAGATGAACCGCTGAGGGTCAGACGGAGACTCGACGGGTGCATCAACGGGGGAAGAAGCCGGGAGTCCACAAGACTCGATCGAATGCGGAAGGTGATTAAAGAAGAATGGACTGTCGATAATGAGCCTCAATCTTGGCCAGAAGCCCCCGTCTGGCCCGGAGCCCGCGAGGCCGGGTTCCCTCTAGAGCCGGCCGACGCCCGGGGAGTTCTTGAAAAGCGTAAGTCAGATGAAGTCCAGGGTGGATAAACTCTGCATTTTTGACTGTTCCCATTGGTCGAGCCAAGGGAAGCCTGCGATCACATCAGATCGCGCCATCGTCCTAGTCAGTCCCAAACAGACAAAGTCGTTCCAACATGGAGAAAACCATGACACATGGGCTGCCCACGCGCGCATGTAAGAGAAAGCAGGGGTTTTCTCCCTTCGCCGTGGATCGCCAAGATCAAGGTTCCCATTCGGCGCTTCTGCATCCCCTTTCGCGAACCGCCCCAACGATGGCACCATGCTTTTGCTCCTCGGCGCCAGGGCCCGACCCGACACCTTCCAACTTCTTTCTAGACTTCTCTAGCATGCGGTTCGGTGAGACTTTCCCCACCGCTGGAGCTACTGGGGGGTGGGCAGTTGTGGGTATTCGCGATGGGCCTTGGGTTTCGCCTCCCACACTCTGGTGCACATCAGGCTGGGTCTAGTTTTTCATTGTTATTAAAGTTCATGTCCCGCCTGTTGGGAGACGTTTCTTCACTCGCTGTATCGCATCTGGGTTATTTATTTCCTCTATAGCCTTCTAGGCCTTGCTCGTCACTCCCTGCACCCAATCACCATTCATCGACCTTCACTACCACAATGAGCCACGAAGATATCAAGAGGAGTCCGGTGGACCAAAACTACAATGGGGGAGAGACCGATAGTGAAGCTGGTACGTAGAGCGCTCGCTGTACTTCATCATGACTAACACGCCCAGGCCGCCTCAAGCATGCCGCCGACAACAAGCGCCAGATCGGCGTCCTGAGCGCGTCCATGCTCATCTTTAACCGCTGCATCGGTACCGGTATCTTTGCGACTCCGTCTTCCATCCTCGCCCTGTCTGGCAGTGTCGGCCTGGCTCTCTTCATGTGGGTCATCGGCGCCGTTATCGCCGGTGCCGGTACGGCCGTCTACCTCGAATGGGGCACCGGCATCCCCAAGAACGGAGGTGAAAAGAACTACCTCGAGTACATCTACCGCAAGCCCAAGTTCCTGGTCACTGCCATGTACGCCTTTTACATCATTCTCATGGGTTGGGCCTCTGGAAACTCGGTCGTCTTTGGCGAGTACATCCTCCACGCCGCCAACAAGGAGGTCGACCGCTGGAACCAGCGTGGTGTTGGTCTGGCCTGTATCACCGCCGCCTTTATCATCCACGGTACTGCTCTCAAGTGGGGTCTTCGCCTTCAGAACGTCCTCGGCATAATCAAGATCATCATCGTCCTGATCATCATTATTGCCGGCTTTGTCGCCCTCGGTGGTCACGTCAAGCTCGATGAGAAGCCCAACAACTTCCACAATGCCTTTGACGGTGAAAAGGCCAGCGCCTATGGTGTTGTTACCGCCCTGTACAACGTCATCTGGAGTTTTGTTGGTTACAGCAACGCCAACTACGCCCTGAGCGAGACCCGAAACCCCGAGCGCACCCTCAAGATTGCTGCTCCCATCGCCATCATCTCCATCTCGATCCTGTACATCCTCGCCAACATTGCCTACTTTGCCGCCGTCCCCAAGGCCGAGATTATCGCCTCTGAGCGCCTGGTCGCTGCCTCTCTGTTCCGCAACGTCATGGGTAGCGCCGCTGAGCGTGCTCTGTCCGTCTTTGTCGCTCTGTCAGCCTTTGGCAACGTTCTCAGCGTCATCTTCTCTCAGGGTCGTCTTGTGCAGGAGCTTGGTCGTGAGGGTATCCTGCCCTTCTCCCGCTTCTGGGCCAGCAACCGCCCCTTCAACGCTCCTCTGGCTGGTCTCTTTGAGCACTGGCTCATCTGCGTCATTGTCATTCTTGCTCCTCCTCCTGGTGATGCTTACAACTTTATTCTCAAGTATGTATCCCTGGCCACTGTCACCGATTCATCGCTAACCATCTTAGCCTCATTTCTTACCCTCTCGCTATTGTCAACACCTTCGTCGCTGGTGGTCTCGTCCACCTCTACCTCCACCGCGCCCAGTACAACTGGAACCCCCCGATCAAGGCTACTCTGCCCGTCGCCGTCTTCTTTATGCTCAGCAACATCTACCTTGTCATCGCTCCTTTCATCCCCCCGACCGACGGCCAGAACGTCTACAAGAGCATGCCCTACTATATCCACTGCGTTGTCGGCATCGCTGTTCTGGTTGCTGGTGCCATCTACTGGGTCTTCTGGGCTGTCATCCTCCCCAAGCTTGGTGGCTATGAGCTCAGCCGTGAGGTTGTCGTTGACGAGATTGATGGTTGGGAGTCGAATGTGTTTACTCGCAAGCCCATTGAGAACTAAGCGATACACCAACATTGCCTGAGCGAGCATCGGCGATTGCTTTACGTTTTAGACTTACTTAATATATCTAATTTCTTTCATTCTCACGTTGATGCCTACAATAGTGATTGTATGTCGCAATGGTGACATTGGTCAGTTATGAGCATAGCATGATGGATGATGCAGCTCCCAATAACCGTCCTCTACGCTGCCTTCTGATAAGATTGATCTCGATCAGGTTATCAAGCTATTTAAACTATAATAAATCCCGATTAACCCATGTCATCGCGATCAATCCTAGCATACCTTCTGATCTAGGTTAGCCTCACATCCTTCTGCACCTCACAACCCTAACCCACGACCCCGTGCCTGACTAGAGCCGCGGCTTCAGCTCAAGGCCTCGAATCATCGGCCGAATGGCTCGGGAGGGCAGAAAACGGCCGGGAAACTCTGCGGGTCGGTGTCATTTTTTCTCTCCGAACATGACGTCGGGGCATCGGGGCCTACTTTTTCGCCCGATGAGCTGATGGCCAGTTCGGAGCTACAACTACCACCGAGTCTCTCTTTAAACTATCATGAGCTGCTGCTTGTCATGAGGGGTTGAGCTTCACATCAAGCAAAAGTAATCATGTCTAGCGTTCTACGATTCCAGAGCCGACGAGTGGTAGCGAGGCAGTTGACTTGGGGGAGCAGCTTTACGGCACGAGCGCCGAGGTCATTCAGCACATCAAAGATCGTCTTTTCTAGCCGAGGACATTCCAAGCTCTTTGACAGTGCCGATGCTGCTGTAGCCGACATCAAGAGCGGATCAACAGTTCTCAGCGCAGGCTTTGGCCTTTGTGGTGTCGCAGGTATGTCTCTTGGTCCTTTGCTGGAATGCGCTGACAGATTAGATACAATTATTGGTGCTTTGAACCGACGAGGTCGCGAATCGCTTCATTCCCTCACAGCCGTATCAAACAATGCCGGACAGGAAGGCAAGGGCGGACTGGCGACTCTCACCAGCGCCGGTCAAGTCGATCGATTAATCCTCTCATACCTTGGAAACAATAAAGTGTTGGAAAAGAAGTATCTGACTGGAGAATTGGCTATTGAGCTTTGCCCACAGGGCACTCTGGCAGAGCGCATTCGAGCCGGAGGTGCCGGCATTCCCGCATTCTTCACACCAACCGCTGCTCGTACGTTTCTCGTCGATTGGGAAGGACAAGCCTAACTTGGACAGACACTCTTGTGCAAGAAGGAGAGATCCCCGTGCGATTGGACAAGTCGGGCGCTGTTGTCGAAAAGGGACGGAAGAGGGAGACGCGCGAGTTCAATGGCCGGACATTCCTCATGGAGACTGCTCTTACAGGCGATGTCGCCATTCTAAGAGCCTGGAAGGTGGACAAGGAGGGAAACTGTGTCTTTAGGTGAGTTGAATGGCCTCGTCGCATTCGTCAGCTAACAGGTTAGATACGCTACCAAGGCTTTCGGACCCATCATGGCCAAGGCCGCCAAGGTCACCATCGTCGAGGCAGAGAACATTGTCGAGACCGGTGAGATCGGCCCCAACGAGGTTGACCTTCCCGGTATCTTTGTCGATCGAATCGTTCCCTCGACAGCAGAGAAGAACATCGAGGTGCTCAAGACGAGAGAGGAGGGAGAGGATGGCTCTCCACCCAAGGCAACCAACGAAGCTCAAGAGCGACGAAACAGAATCGCCAGACGAGCCGCCAAGGAGTTGAAGCCGGGATACTATGTGAACCTTGGAGTTGGAATTCCGACGCTGGCCGTCTCTTTCCTGCCTCCGGATAGCACGGTTCGACTTCAGTCTGAGAATGGTCTCCTTGGAATGGGTCCTTATCCCACCAAGGACGAGGTTGACCCGTGAGTAGCGTCTTTCTTTGCGAGAACCTTGCTAACAGATTAGTGACATCGTCAATGCTGGAAAGGAGACCGTCACACTTCTCCCTGGCGCATCATGCTTTGACTCTTCCGAGTCTTTCGGCATGATCCGTGGTGGACACGTCGATGTGTCAATCCTCGGTGTAAGTGATCCGACTCTGCGATGGCTTCACCTGCTAACGATCCCAGGCCCTCCAAGTTAGCTCCGTCGGTGACTTGGCAAACTACATGATCCCTGGAAAGGTCTTCAAGGGCATGGGAGGCGCCATGGACCTTGTCGCCAACCCCGACAACACCAAGATTGTCGTAGCTACCGAGCACTGTGCCAAGGATGGTTCATCCAAGATTGTGCAGCACTGCAGCTTGCCATTGACAGGCGCACGTGTCGTGAGCACCATCATCACCGACCTTGTAAGTAGACCCCTCTCATATGACATCCAAGCTAACAAGAATAGTGTGTGTTCCAGGTGGATAGAGTCCAGGGCACTCTGACTCTAACGGAGCTCGCTCCGGGTGTGACGGTCGAAGAAGTAAGGGCCAAGACGGACGCGGACTTTGCGGAAGCGGATGATTTGAAGACAATGGAGTAGATACCAAGAACTTCTGCATATTAATCCAGACCAAGGACTTTTGCTAGCATGATTCGCCATCATGTCACTCTGGGCCACCTCCTCGTTCAAGCTACATCTCCGCTGTTAATTGATGATGAAATAAAGTTGCAGGGTTTCATTTAAGCTACCCCGATCGACAGGGCACGGGCAGCCGTTGGGCATACGCAATCGAGGATGACGATCACGAATGGGTATCCCTGCACGAGAGAATACGGCATCAGACACCAGAGCCGATGGGGAAGGTCACTTGGTGTCGCAATGCTCGGCGGGGATACGAGGGGCAAGGATCGCCAGACGCATGAGGGCATCAACAGCAAAAGTTCCATGTGCTTATGAGAGGACAGTCGTTGATCGACATGATGCCATTGATTGGAGAGTATATGTAGATCCGAATCGCTCACTGTAGGCTCTCATCAAGCCATTCGTTCTCGTCGCCATGAGGTGCTCTGTTGTCTCGTTGCTTTCCCTCGCTCTCGGAGCTCTCGCAGCTCCAAAGCCAGAGATCAAGTCCTACGATGGATACAAGGTCTTTCGTGTAAACACTCACGGCAGCCAGGCCGTAGAGGAGAAGCTCGCAGCTGTCACTCATGATGAGTGGGAGCACGGCTTCCAGCACATTGACGTTGTCATTGCCCCCGATGACCTCGACAAGTTTGAAGGCCTTGGCTTCGAGTATCGCGTCTTGCACGAGGATCTCGGAGCCTCCATCTCTGCTGAATCCCCTTCTCCCAAGAAGTGGAAGCGTCAGGCTGATGATGATGCTTGGTTTGACGAGTACCACAACTACGAGGACCACATCGACTACTTTAGAGATCTGCAGCGATTGTTCCCTAACAATTCTGAGCTGATCTCTTCTGGAAAGTCGTACCAGAAGCGAAACATCTATGGACTTCACCTTTGGGGCAATGACGGACCTGGAAAGCCTGCTGTGCTGTACCATGGAACTGTCCACGCTCGAGAATGGATCTCTGCGCCTGTGAGTAGCCCCAATGCGTATAAAGACCTTTCTGACCATCTAGACTGTCGAATACATCACTCTTCAGCTCGTCAACGGGTACAAGTCCGAGGATAAGCAGGTCAAGTCGTTCCTTGACAAGTACGACTTCTATATCTTCCCCGTCGTGAACCCAGACGGTAAGTCCACCTCTGCCACTTATTCACAGGCACTGACTGTTCAGGTTTCGTATACACTCAATCCGCAAACCGACTCTGGCGAAAGAACCGTCAACCTCCTCCAGCTTCTTCCCCCAACCAGACCTGCATCGGTCGTGACATCAACCGCAACTGGGAGTTTGGATGGGACTCTAACAAGCTCGGTGCTTCAACCAACCCGTGTTCCGAGGTGTACAAGGGAGAGAAGCCCTCCGACAGTCCCGAGAACCAGGGTCTGGACAAGTTTGTCCGACAACTCCGGGACGGCGCTGGAATTAAACTCTACATCGATTGGCACTCGTATGGACAGTACATCCTTTCGCCTTTTGGATACAAGGAGACTCTCTACGCCCCAGAGCTGGGCAAGTGGACCAAGGCTGCCGCTCTCGTGAGTGAAGCCATCCGCGACAGCTCCGACGATCGCACCACCTTTACCTTTGGACCCAGCGGTGCCGTGCTGTACACTACGACTGGCGCTGCTCCGGACCACGTGTATAGCGTTGGAGGCGCCGAGTTCTCTTACACGATTGAGCTTCGGGACATTGGCGACTATGGCTTTGTTCTTCCTCCGGAGCAGATCAAGCCTAACGTCAAGGAGCAGTGGGAGGGTCAGAAGGTGCTGCTTTCGCTGCTGGATGAGGAGTTCTTTGACGGCGAGGGCGCTGCTCTCTACCAGGGACAGAACTAATATTCTTTGATCTTTTTTTGATGTATATACTTAAGCCATATAAACAGCGAAATATACTTCAATCGCTATGCTATTCATGCACTTCGTCTATCACTTTCTACGCTCTACTTTACAGCTTCGAGTCTCTTCCCGGAGCAAAGCTGCTTCCGCCAATAGCCTCCACAATCTTGTCGACTGTGTTGAGGATCCAGTGACCACCCTCGTCGCTGGCCAGGTACTTGACGCCCTCCTCGGTCTCGCCGTCGATGTCGTTCTTGTAAGTTCCGTCCTCCAACGCCTTTCTTAGACCAAAAACATGCGACAAGACCTGAGGTCCAACACCCGTCTGCGCTCTCAAGCATGAGATGCCCAGTAGGGAAGTGTGGACTCGGCCTATGCTCGCCAGCGACCCTCGCTCAGCGGGAGGAGGATCGGTGAACAGGGCAGCATAGTGGCTGCTGAGAATGTGCACAGGCAGATCAGGATGCGCCAGCGCCAGCTTCTCTAGCAGCTTATCCTCAAATGGTCTATACACAGAGTCCCAGAGATCTCTACCCCGCTTAAGTGCGGCCTCGAGGTTCTCGGGTGTCGGCCGTCGACTCGGTGTTGTGCTGAGCTTGGAAGCCACGTCTTCGGGGAGCGATGCGTGGAACGCATTGAGGGAGTTGATGGTTCGGGGGATGCCGTTGAAGCCGATGCACTTGAGGCCGACTTCCCGGATGAACTCGGCATTCTGGACAGCCGAGTCGGGCTGCTTGGAGGACGCGACGCGGTGGAGGACGGGGAGAGAGTCGGGAGAGTTGAGAGTGAATGTAGCAGCGGCCTATACAGTCAGCGATTGCTGTACTCTGCTCAAGAGTGAGCCCATACCGAGACAGTCAGCCAGGACCGAATGCCGAGGTTCCTCACGGCAGCATCATTCGCTATGGACTCGTACAGCTCCTGGACCTGCTGCGGCGCAGGCCTCGGGCCAGGACGCGCAAAAGGCGCATTGATCAGAGCCTTGAGAGGAGCAGAGAGCTTGGACATGTCGGGCGATTTGTCTTGATGCGACATGACAGGCGATTCCGAGGAAGACGACGTGGTTTTGTGGACAATGGAGGAGCGGCGGGAGCCAGAGTTGGGGCCGAGTGGACGGACCCCACATTCCGGGGGTCCGGCATGTCGGGATTAGATTTGGACTCCGAGGACGAGTCTGGGGTATACAAGAGGAGCAAGAGGAGAGGAGTTGTGTGATGGTGCTGATGGGTTTTAGTGTATGATTCGATATGGCTTCTAACAAGAAACAGAGAGAGCCGTTCTGGCTGGGGTGAGTTGAGTGTGGAAGAGGGTGGACTTGTGCTGACTGTGATAGCGGTGCTGCTGCTTGCATGGCAGTATGCTTCAGTAAGTATTGATATTCATGAATGGATGAGAGAAGAATTGCGCTGATATTGTATAGCACACCCTCTGGATCAGACCAAATAGTCAGTTCTCTTGGTTCACGTACCGATCTTCACGACTAACACCCACAGCCGCATGCAAGTCTTGAAATCAAAGACGTCCATGCTCAACGTTTTATACCGCTTTGCAGCTCGAGATGGTGAGTCCAAGTTCTACATAGCATATTCTCTGCTGACCGTGTAGGCATCCCCTCTCTTTGGACTGGTCTGTCCGCCTCCATACTCCGTCAAGGAACATACTCGACCGCCCGCTTCGGCTTCCACACATACTTTTCCGACAAACTCCTCAACTACACTGGCGCAAAGAAGCTATCAGTAGCACAGAACATTGCTTGCGCGGGTGTCGCTGGTGGTGTTGCTGGTCTCGTTGGTAATCCTGCCGAGGTCATCCTTGTGCGGATGTGTGCCGACGGAGCAAAGGCGCCAGCCAAGCAATTTCAATATTCAAACGCGATTGACGCCTTGGTGAGAGTGTACAGAGATGAAGGAATGGGTGCCTTCTGGAAGGGCCTCACGCCTAATATAGCGAGAAGTGTGTTGATGAGTGAGTGTTGACTTTGTCTTTGAGAATCATGCTAACCATGAATAGATGTCTCACAGATAGCTACGTAAGTATTCGAGCACTCTGCCGGTGTAGTAACTAACCTGTTAGATACTCTTCTGCCAAGCAATACCTTACAGGCCACCTTGGTTTCGGAGACGACACCAAGACCCATGCGATATCGTCCCTGATGGCTGGTACAATGGCCACAACACTCTGTGCCCCAGCCGACGTTTTGAAGAGCCGACTGCAATCGACCGCCGGGAAAGAAGGTCTCCTCCAAGTCCTCCGCTCCGGTCTCCGAGAAGAAGGCGCCCTGTTCCTCATGAGGGGCTGGACCCCCGCGTGGCTACGCCTAACGTAAGTCTCCCGTCCCCTTGTAAAACTTGTCTGACTGTTTAGGCCGCATACTGTCTTGACGTTTGTGTTTATGGAGAAGCTTCGATACCTTACATCCTTTGGGAATAACTGGCTGGGTGCTGGAATTCGCTCAGCTGAACGGGAGACTCTGCGTTGATTTCTTGCATGATGGTATTTGATATACTCTACATGATAGCCCATGACTATATAAACGATTATCAAAGGACTCTTCTCGGCATTCATTTGATTCTTGACTATATCTCGATTTACTCGGCTTGTTGATCAAGGCGGACCATGTCTGGATTGCAATTGCAGTTACCTGCTGTTGACAGTGTGTAGTGGATTCAGCACCTCGCATGATATACCTAGGAGCGACTGGCCCAGCGCTGGATTCGTGCAACTGGAAAAGCTGTTGTATTGATTAAAAGTTGCAAGATAGCAATGATATATTCTGCTCGATAGTCCACTGATGTTGATCATGACAGTACTTCTCTCTCAACCGAGGGCCTCGGCCCAAAGTAACAAACAAAACACGATGGCATTAACCCAATGCCGTATCATATACCCACTTCAGGCCAGTAAAGCCACTCGAAATTCGTCATGTCGTCCCACGAAAGTCCACCAAACGAAGGTTCAAAGTCGTTGCCAGGCTGATTCAGAGCCTGAACAATCTGATCGTCTGACATGGCGGAAAAGTGCATAGGTTCCGGCCACAGAGTCTGTGGTTCCAAGAAACTATTCGGCGTTGCGATGGGTGCGCTCTTGGTGACGGGGATAGACATGTTTCTGACTGGAGCACCTGTGATGCCATCTCCGGTTGCTGCTCGTCGCACAATCTGCTTAAGGTATTTGCCGTACATGACTGATAGTCCGTTTCGGTGTCTAGTGACCTTGCCTATTCTCTCAAGAACGGTGGCAGTCTCGTCGATGAGGTTTCGAACACTCGGCGCGAGAGCAGATCCGCCAGTGGTGTATGAACTGAGAGTCAGAGCAAAGCAGGCTGCAAAGGAGATCATAATAGCCGTGTTGTTGGGCATCGACTGAAGCTGGGACTCTCCTTGGATTGCAGCACGCATGACGTTGAGAGCCGAGGAGAGACCTGCTGTGTGGAAGAAGCGGCGAACCTCCAACGGAGCAGTTGGATGGTTGATGACGCCGCCGTAGATGGAGAGTCTAGTGTGAGTGACTAGAATCTCAACGTATGGGGGAAGACGACGGTCTAATAATCAGCATGAATCGGGGTGTGATTTCTGTTATTCTTACCTGGGCCCTTTCCTATTGAAACTCCCCATTCAGTATGCCACTGGTCAAAGAATCGTTCGATTGCACCTTGGATGCTACACAATGTTAGATTTATACTGAATGCGTCTGAAAAACTTACGATTGCGCAATCAATGAGCCGTCACTGGATGCCATTTGTGATCCATCACAGAGGGCGCGAACGGTCGCAAAGAGAGCGTCCTACATGGTCAGCATAGTTCAACTGGGAGTCAAGAAACATACCAAATCTCTTCTCAAAACCGCCATAGAAACGAGATGTCCATCGAGAGGATCTGCATACTCGGATCGGTGCCAGTTATCGCAGTCCTTCAAAGATCGAGTCATGGGCACAGAAAAAGGTCGTCCACGAGCCAAGGACATTCTAATAATATTAGCAAAGCTGGAGACATTGGAGCCTGGGGAAAAACGCTTACCCTCGTTCTAGCACAAACAGAGATATCCAGGCACGCTCTCGATTCCGGAGAAGTAGTCTCCCGCGCTCCGACCAGGGATCAATCTCAGGGAAGCCATCCATGGCCAGAGCAAAGCGCGGATCCATACAATCACCTCTGGCTAGGCCAATCCCAGAGCCAGACCCAAGCATCTCTGGTGATACAAGGCTCTTGTGCAGAGACAGATCCGTCGCCACAGTGTTGGCGATGGAAATGTACGTACACGTCTCATCGTCTGTCGAGTGCTGTCCAGGAAACATCCACGGGATATTCACCATGAAAGCTAGAACAATCTCGACGGATCTGTATCGATTCACCATGACCCTGTGGGCCAGAGTCCTCGCGTGATTTGACAGTCGTTTTGAAAGTGCGGCGGCTGAAGGTAGAAAAAGGGCTGATGCCGCCATGATGGAAGTGTAGAGAAAGGCCGACCTCGAGCGCGTGAATTCGACAGTGTAAAGCCTAGGATCAAGGCCCCATCGAGTATGCGCAAGATTACGATGAAAGCTACCACGTCAGCTACAAACTTGACTCGTGTATGCATACTCACAAGTTGAACAGATTATCGGCTTCATCCTCGGACACGAGACCCAGCGAGACAGGATCGACGTCTGGCCCAACGTCTAGATGCACCTGCGCAGGAGCAAAGAATGCCTGGATCTCATCCTCCGTCTGACCCTGGGTACTCGCAGTATGGGCTTGCTGTGGCGAATTACCATGCCTTGACTCTGGCGATGGTTGAATGTACGATGCTCTTGCAAGCAATTGAAGCGGATTCTCAGCATCATCAATAGCAAGACTCTGCTCTGTCCGTTGGATAAAGTCGGGTATGGTCACGGCATCTTGCTCCTCGTCTTCCCCCTCATCCGAGTACGCGTCGTCATCTCCATTTCCACTGGTAGAACCATAATTCCCTCGCGTTGGCGGTGGCTCTGGGGTATTGACGCCGCTGAGCAGGTCCTGCAGATGCGACAGGATCCTATCATCCTCTGGACTCTTCTGTGCCGCTGAACGCGCCCTCTTGACAGCTTGGTCAATCTGATACAGCGCCTTGTCAAGTCCAGTTCGTTTACTAGACACGGTCAGCACTACACACGCGACAAGACGGGTCAACTACTTTTTAATGCCCTTTTGCCGTCCCGGATGATACGCCGGTCGTACACACTCGCAGTCGAGCTGTACGCATCTCCTGCATCTCGCCTGGTGAGGTTTCCAGTCGCACTTGATCTTGGACCGGCGACACACAAGACACGCAGCCTGTCTCGGGCGTGGCGAATCGTCCCCATCGCCCTGCGGGGATGTCTGAGCCAGAGTCACGGAGCGCAGGTCAGCAGCAGCGGCCATCTGCATGTGGTGGTGCAAGCTGTTCGGAGGTTGATCTGAGGCCGAGGGGGGCTAAGCACGCGATTGAGAGATGAGGATGGGAAAAGAATGGGACATGCGGAGGATGATGCGGAGAACCCAAGTGACTGGGGGGGTCCGACTCGAGTCAGTTGAAGCTCGGCTTATCAGTTCTCGAGACATGATTGGTTGGTATGCAACCTCGCCTCTTGGGTACGGCCGAGATGGTCATGGCCCTTGTTCCATGTTGAGTTTAAGGTTATAGGTCGGGTATTCTTTTTACAACTTGATATCTATAAACAATTATCTTGATATGAGTTCGAGATGGGCCCTCCATGTCGCCATCGTCCCTGCAAAGCACGAAAACGACAGACTATCACCAAGAGGGGACGCGTCCACTTGGACAATGTAACGGTCGGCGGGATTGCGACTTGCTAGCTCAATCAGGGAGAAAATGAGGACTCGGTCCACTCTTTTTGTAAACGGTTCCTCGGTGTGAAATCTTTGATATAATAAAGATGCCCGGGCTTGACCGAGCGCCTCTGCTCCTCAGCTCCTCACACCTCTCAAAATGTCGGCCCCAAACGCGGTTCTCGATAGCAACAGCGATAGGGATCACAAGGACCCTTCGCTTGGTATTGAACAGAACGTGACATCGCCTGAGGAGCAGACAAAGCCCGTGTCGCGATTCACTCGATGGTATCGCAGTCCCCTATTCAACGTCATCATTGTCGGATTGATCTCATTCACCCAACCCGGAATTTGGAATGCTCTGAACAGTAAGTCTTTCCGATTTGATGCTTGAATAATACTGACTCTTCAGATACCGGCGCTGGTGGTCAGCAAGAGCCATATCTGGTCAATGGCGCCAACTCCCTTACCTTTGGCATCATGGTCTTTGGCTGCTCCCTGTTTGGAATCCTTGCCAACAAGATCGGACTGAAGTGGGTTCTCATCATTGGTACACTGGGATATGCGCCTTACTCGGCGGCTCTTTACACCAATAACCGATACGGAGTTGAGTGGTTTGTTCTCTTTGGTGGTGCAACTTGTGGTATCGCCGCGTCTGCGCTGTGGGCTTCTGAGGGCGCTATTGCGCTGGGATATGCTGATGTCAAGGACCGTGGAAAGTTCAGTGAGTGGCATGATGCTGTACACTGTTCATTACTGACTTGAATAGCCGGCATCTGGTTGGGTCTGCGTGAACTGGGCCAACTCATCGGCTCTTCCATCCAACTCTCTCTTAACGTCAAGTCAGGACAGCGAGGCCGTGTTGGTTACACAACTTACCTGGTCCTCATCGCTCTTCAATGTCTCGGCCTTCCCCTCGCCTTTCTCGTCTCACCACCAGAAAAGGTCATCCGCTCAAACGGCTCCAGACTCCCCCACACCAAAACCAACAAGAGCGTCAAGGACCAATTCAAGAAATGGGCCGCCCTCCTGAGGCGAAAGCAATTCTATCTCCTCATCCCGATTCTCGTCGGCTTCAACTGGAATAGCACGTACCTCGGCATCTACCTTGTCAACTACTTTTCCGTTCGATCTCGAACTCTGGCCTCTCTGACCTCGGGTATTGCTGCTACTGCTGCCAACATTTTCTGGGGATGGTTCTTTGATCTCAAGGCTATTGGTCGACCCCAGCTTGCCAGAATCACATGGGCCTTCTTGGCCATTTTCATGACAGCCTTGTTTGGTTGGCAGTTTGCTATGGAGTTGGAGTATCGCGGCGCCAACCCTCCTGTGACTCTGGATTGGGACCTCCCGGGCTTCGGTCGTGGCTTTGCCGTTCAGGTTCTGCTTCGGTAAGTTGACATTGACTTGATATGAAATTGGCACTAACTCTCGCAGATTCATGAACGAGTCCCATTACATGTTTGTCTACTGGATCCTGGGAACCTTTTTCGATGACGTCGAAACCCTCACTCTCGCTGTCGGTCTGGTCCGATCTTTCGAGTCTCTCGGGTCATGCTTGGCCTTTGGTGTCGGTGCTGCCAAGGTCGCTCCTCTCACCAACCTCATCGTGGCCTTTGTCATGTTCTGCATCTCACTCCCCTCTACCTCGTTTGCCGTTTTCCTCGTCCCGGAACGCCCGAGCGAGAATGCACTTGGCAAGGATGATGATTCTTCTGAATGATGACTCAAAAGGATAGTTGGAGAGCTGAGAAAGGCATCGGTGGATAACCAGGTTTAAAAGTTCAATTGCATCATTATATATTACGCCATGCCTGTTGATCCCAACCCAAAATCAAACATGCCCCCCCTTTTCATACAAGTCTGCTCAAGTATACAACTTCCTCTGGTCTAGTGGCCTGCACGCTGCTTTGCGTTCCTGCTTTGTTATTCCTCTAACATCCTCCTGAGATCCCAATGAGGGAACTGCTTTAACTGCAATGTATCCATTTGCATCATCAGGGCGTACATCTGCCAGCTGTAGTCGCAGGTCTCGAAGCATCCTTGCCCTGTCTGGGCCGTCGAGGTTGGATCCACCAGGGGCAACAGGGACATAGGGGTTATCTCTCGTCATGGTGCTGGCGAATCCTAGAATATCAGGTCCGCGGATGAAGAACTGGAGGGCAAGTCCTAGGATGGCGAGGAGCTCTAGGAGCAGGGTCGTAGTAAGAAGAAGGGAAACCCAGACCCGGTTGGACTTGTAAACCCTGTGGGAGACGATTCTTTCTCCAATAGTCGAGTTCATGAATGGCTGAGTGCCTGGCTCATCAAAAGACAAGACGTTGACGTCAGGAAGGTCACCAAAAGAGACGTTGGTGTGAGTGAGAGGGTTCAACGTAGCGTCCCAGAAAGTGTTGAACGCTGTGGTAAACCGTCTTGAGAACTCGTCAGGGAAGACAGACAGGTCATCGTCAGCCCATTTTCTAGGCTTCTGACCTGCAAACGGATGCAACTCGCCCATGATGTAGTTCTCCGTCGGGGATGCCGCACCAATAAGGACTTCTCCGGATGAAGTGGGCCAGAACTTGAGGACAGCTTGGACTGCATCGGCACTTGTTGCTGCATCGTTGTTCCGCATCAGGATCGACGGAGGACGATTCGAGGACAAATGACCGTTGACACGACGTTGACGGAACGCAGAGCAGCTCGTCGCTGAAGGGCTTGGACCACAGCGCAACTCTGTCTCTACTGTGATGGTTTGCATGGTGCAGTTGACAATGGCCCAAATTGGGTTTCCAGAATCCGCGTTGGACAGTCCGTAGCTGATATATGATAGATGAAGCGGTGATGGATCATCCTTCGAGGTACTGTTCTTTCCTTTCTCGACCATGACAGCGGTGCCAAAGTGTTGAGTTGGATATCCCGGATGCGCGAGAGTATCGACCTTGATATTCTTAGTATGAGAGCACTCAAAGTCGGCGTAGGACGTCTGAGTAGTAAAGTTGAATCGCGTCTCGCCGCTGACGCCCGATAGACCCTGAATTTTGATACCCAGGAGGGATATGAACGAGTTGTCGTCACGGCTGAGAGCATCCTCGTCCACCTCGTACCACTCTCCAACCTTCTTGTTCTTTGACCACTGGGGAATCTTGGGCAAGTTCCAAAGATCTCTGGAAGACCCCTTTTGCTCCTGAGAGGAGAGGAGGGTGGCCGAGTACAATGCGGTGATACTCGCGCTATTGTCCTCTTGGGTCAACGAGGACGGGTAGTATGAAACCTGATAGCTTGGGTCGGAGAAGTAGACGCTGACGTTTGTTGCGACGGCGCTGTTGCCAATGGAAAGGAGTCGCGAGGCGCTCTGACCTCCAAGAGGAGACATGGCCCAAGTGAAGAGGATAATGAGCCCGACAGAGAGTTGAGTGCGAATGAAAAAGACTCCTTCGATGGCAGCAGCGAAGCTTCGACTTCCAAAGATTTGTTCCAGGGCAGCGAGGCCAATACCATCAGGCCTCTCTAGACACCAGCGAGAGACGTTCTTGTAGAAGCGGCTCGCAATGGCTGCAAAGAGAATCGGATAGATGGATGGACTCAGACGGGTCAGTTCAACCACCCTCTCGCCATAGTCAGAAGGTTGTTGACCATCCAGATAAACCACGACAATAGGTAAGGCTGTTCAGTGAATTAGTTTCCACTGATTTCATCAAGGAGGCAGGCGACAGGGCATACCGATGAAGCAAAGAGGCACCAACGTCAGGATGATATCCCAGATCCAGCCGATCCAGAAAACAGCATCACGAATGTGCAACCTCCCTGGTGCCGGATGCCAACTGGCGAATGCATCGACAACGGGACTGGTTACAGCATGGCTGAGCCTCTTGTCTACTGGGAGTCCTGGCTCTGAAGGGTTGGGGCTGAGGAAGGGAGTGTAGGTTGGTGATAGTGAGAGACGGTGGTTAGACACAGCCCGTTTCGTCAACCTCGATTGCCTGCGGATATCAGTATAAAGGCGCCTCGATCAACAAGGACGACATACCAGAGTCTCCAGAGTGCCCCGACAAGCAGAAGAACGACAACGATGGCAGCAACACAGATGCCGGCAACTGCCCCAGCTCCCAACGTAGCGTCCTCACTGTCACTCACGCCTTCTAGATTCCCGAGGGCCGTGGAACTTGGCTTCACAACCAGTGTCGATTGCGTCGCCTGATCATCGAAGCCTTTAGGATTGAGAAATTCATAGCGAAACGTCGCGTTGTCTGAGAGAACAGCAGGAGCCAGATTCGCCGACGGACACACGCTGTCTCCGCAGGCGTGGGTTGTACAGCATCCGAGAAATGGCGGGTTCGTAAAGGCGCAGGTATACCACAGGGCTTCTTCGTCTTCTTCGGTGCTGGTGCTGTTGCTGCAGCTTTGCGGAGGTAGATTGGAGTACTTGGCCTTGGTGAAGCTGGAGAGGACGAGTTGATCCTGGGGGCAGATGCCATCGTTGGCGCAGGGATCGATGGCGCAGCAGCCGATGAATTGAACCTTGGCCTTGTCGCAAATGTAGAAATCTCCGCCTCTGGGACACGCCAGTCCCAACTCCTTGATCAGCGCTGCATGTTCCTTGGCCATGATGAAGGAGCAGCTTTTCCACCGACGTGGACAGGCTAGAGAAGACAAGAATAAGCCAGCAAGGGCAGAAGAAGGAAAAGACGGGGCATGCTTAAGAAAGAGCGGCACAAAGAGGCTCGGGGGTTGGTGATTATCGAGGTGCAGCAGAGCCCACAGGCAGGGATACGGCAAAGCAAGGCCTGGACTGGACGGGTCGGTCTCAAGAAAGTCATCGATTGGACGAGTCGGTGTCAAACCCCCAGCGGCCCGGGCTTGGCAGCACGAAATTGGGCTGAAGGCCGATGACTTGATTGCTCCCCACAAGGTGAGAGCTGAAGGATCCTACGTGGACAAGGCGTTGGCATCCTTGCTGACCACCTTGTCTCAGCCACCAAGAAGACGACTTGGGTGCCAGAACCTTAATGTCTCGATGTGAGACTATCCAGACGTCAGATGAGATGGCAGAGATGCTTGTCTTTTGGGTGTTTTTCTCCTCTTTCTCCTTGTTCTCAATACTGTCCAGCTGTCTAGAGGCAAAACAAGAGCAAAAAAGAAATGGACACGCAAATTGGCATCTCCCTCTAAACCTCATAAGGCCATTTCATTGCGAGCCTGCTTGCGATCGGCGTTGTTGTTCTCCACAGCCCCATGACCAGCAAGGCAGCTAAGCGGCCACGAAGGATTCCCTCCCCCGCAAGCCCTGCCGCTACATGTCAGACGAAGCACTGGCTCTGATTTGAGGCCACCGGGGCCAAGGCCTTTTTTGCCATTGAGTTTTTTTGCGAGCGACGGGCCGCCCGGGATGCTTGGGGTTCTAATCTTGTTCCAGGGGCGGTGCCGTGCAGGGGGTCACCAACGTGTACCGTACCCGCGGCTTGGCAATTGGGCTGTGGAAGCGAGCGTTGCCCTGTGAGCGACCAAAAGAGAATGGTTGCTTGGGGGCCAGAAAGTAAGCGAGGTCGCCGAGGTGGGCGGGAGCCAAGATGTGAGGCACTCTTCAAAAGGAGCCAAGTTGTCTCACAATTCTAGAAATGGACAATGCTCAAAGGTTATGTCCTTTTTCAATCAATATCACTGCATTGCCAGACGCAGGAACGTCGTTGCTGAACCGAATAGACGGGTTCGAAGCAGACTTTCCTCTTTGGGAGGATAAGCTATGGACCAACTGCCAAGCATGCCAACACAGGCCTCCGTAAGCACAGGGCCTGAGTGATTTCTTTGTGTTTTAGGATAGGTAAATGCGTGTCAGACTTGTAGGCGGGCACATGGTTGATTTATATCCTGCGAGCGACCCCTTGTTGAATATTAGGACCAGCTCCACGATCAGTAAGTACACGCTGAACTACACACACGGGATAGCACCTCCCTCTGACCTGAATGCCTTTGCTCCAACCTACTCTTCCCGTCATATTTGTAATGCCTGGAGGCTACATTGCCAGGTACTAAGAATTGCGACTGGTGACCAATCCTCCATTTGCCAATTAATTTTTTTATTTTATTTTTTTTTTATATTATTGTTCAATGACGAGACCGTCGGCCACAACAGCAAAAGACACAGTTCTCCATTTGCCAAGTTAGTGGCTAAGCTAGCTGAGCCAAATCCGACAATACATTGTATAATTCATCATACTCAACCAAAATGGGTCTCGAGGTCCAGACGTTTGGATGTGTCCGCCTTGATGATTGTCAGCCTCACGCGATGGATCTGCCCAACTCTGATGCTTACCAATCGGCACGGGCATTGTTGGGATACAAGCTTCTTACGTTCCCTAGGGCCGAGTATCAGGGACATTAGGAAGTAAGCAGAGAGTAACAGCGGCTGACAAAGGTTCACCGTCAGAGCCGAGTTGTGAGACGTGGGATATCTGCCTTTCACAGCTCCCTCGAGGTGAGAGAAGAGCCTCCGAGAGATTTTATCCTCAATTATTATTGAGGATAAAATGTCGATGAATCCTCTATTTTTATTTATCGGCCGCTCATTTCTTTTCAATCAAAGTGATTTGCAGATTCCACAACGTTGGACATCAAGCCATTGAATTCGCCCAACGCCGCTTTGGTCCTTATTCCTACAATTATAAGAAAAACTTGACCTGTGTTCTCTCTCCATTAATTAAATATTACATCACGAAAAGACGTTCAACAGCCTTGTCGAGTTCTTTCAAACAGAATGCTTCGGGGTGATCCTCCGTAGACCTAGCATTGCTAGCAGCAATTGGCTGATCATCGGACACTCCTTGCGAGCCAAGGAACATGAAAAGTTCCGGAACAATACTAGAACCCTCTCATGTAAGCGTCGTGGACACCGAAATGCCGTCGGAAGGATTGCCTCACCTGCACTGCCGCTCAACAAGTGAGTGCCGTGTGACAAAGAAGATGACCAGGTCTCAAGAGAGAACATGGACTTGAACTTGCTCCCGACATTAAATTTTACCATCTAGCCCAACGCTTTCCTTTCGTCGTCCTCTTCTCAAACCGTGTGGTGATTATTGATCATGCCAGGGTTTCGCAAGAGCGTCATGTCCAGTTTATTCTCACCCGGGCAAGGCCGGTGTCATTAATGGGTGATAAGGTGAGTGATCATTGATGTTTCATTAAATAGTTTTTTAGCCTCCGTAGCTGGGCTAAATAGTCCTGTATCACCATTCTAGGAGTCAAGGTAACAGCATCAAGCGACAAGATGGCTGAGCATTAACAGCGGATGTATGAACGATCTTTCGGTCCCGAGATCTCGGGGCTTGAGACCGATGACCGAGAACCTCGACAGCGCTCCCAGCGGTATTCCATAAGCAAGCAGCAAGAATAGAGTAGGAGTCGCGTACCTCGTATCCTGTCAGCAACAGTAGGTTCCTCTGCGTCATTTGCAAAGGAAGAAGGATTAGCGGTCGACGTCGGCTCAAAGGAAGGATTTTCCGGTAGGGCTGCGCTGAATAAGATGTCTCCCTGTAGGGCTTTTGTAGCTTACATTTTGGCAGGGGATGGGACAGACTTGGGCAGTCTCCGCGGATATATGATAGCAGCTGATGGTATATTATTGGTGCATTTCCCCTTGTAGTAGTGAGGCTCTTCAATATCCCAAGGCGCAGCTGGCATTCAGCCCGAGGATGAAGCTAAATCATCGACACGAGGATCCTTCGGTTAACTCAAGCAAAAGTTTTCGCGTGACCAGTGGTATATTCCTTCCGTGGAACATTGAACAAGGCGCCGACACTCGTTGTCCAGTAACATGTCGAGGCTCACAGCCTTCTGAATCCACTCAATAGAGATCTACTTATGCTTGTTGTTAGGCCAGAGCTAAAAATCGTAAATAACCCAAAATGCAACCTGATTGCTTATATCGTCAGCAATTAGCATCTGCATAGGGCGCAGTGTCTCCTTAGAGAATCATGGATCTAGATCCATTTCCCCACTTAGTAGCAGTCTTGCATACCGAGTTGAAGATAACCGTCCGCCTATAGTCTGGTTCGGGACATTGATATGCCTGGGGAAAACACAGACTGTCCAGAGGGTGAAGATATAAGAGAACTAGTGAAGCACTAAGTTTGTTTGTAGAATCAACTCACATCATTACCTCTCTCATCTAACCCTTCTTTTCAATACCGAGTCATCGCCTCTTCGCTGCCTTCGAACATTGACACTAGTTCGGCCTATACCCGATAGCATGAGAGTTATCAGGGTATTGGCCCTCGTGGCCAGCGCTTCAGCCCTTCTAGCTCTCAGGTCACCCACCAAAGCCCCGTATCATGTCCCGGAAGGGTTCAAGCTTGCGGCCGATGAGTATCTTGTCGTGCTTCATGATAACCACACTATCGATGATCACCTAGCCAATACAGGCTTGAACCTGACCGAGAGAGCAATCTCCTTCAACCCATTCAATGTCATCAACGCCTACCATCTGTCGGTAAAGGAAGAGGGTTCTGATTTCATCCACGACATTATTCGACATGATCCTGGAGTGGCGTACGTCCATCATAACTACTACACCGAGGAAGAGATTCCTGAAATGTCGGGTGCTGTGGTCAAGCGTGATTTCAGCCTGGATGATCCCAGCAGGGACAAAGATGGAACAAGCAAACCCGAAAGCGCTCCACATCTTGGAACATGGCCATGATCTCCAGTGGTTGGATGCAGCGTACCAGCGAACCTTCAGGCGACCCGCACGAGCGTGAGAGACGAGACTTTGGAACCGACCGCGACAAAACCCACGAGACGATCTGGAAGTATCATCCAGGACCTGGAGTGAACATCTACGTCTTTGACACTGGAATACGGCTGTCTCACAATATTTTCAGCAAGTATATTGGCTTCGGGAAGAAAATGAGAAACCTCGGCTGTGAGATGATTGGTGACGATATCTGGGAGTACTACCAGAAGACCCGATCTTCTTGCAAAAAGTGCGGCAAGGTCGAGTACAAGGCGGGTTGCTTTGTCAAGATTGATTATGTGACGGGGTGCAATAACCACGATTAGGGGTCAAAACATCACCGATGTCTATGGATAGAAGAACAGACGGAGTTTTCTCTGGCTCTTTTCTACAGTGAGATATTCACCAGATTGGGGAATATAAGATAAAGTTGTCTCATCCCTTTGATGGATCATACCGGGGCTTGAATAGCATCACTTTGAAGTTGGACCATTGCTAATGCTACCCTGCTATCTTTCGGATCCATCATGGCCATTTTAATAAACAGGAATCAAGTATTCATTATAAGGTCCCACAAAACCCTCTGCTAGAATGCTTCTTACACTCGTATATTCACGTCAAGGTGTGCCGCAGAGGCGAAGATAATGATCTCTTTGAATCCACTTGACGATAAGAGCTTGCTGCATGTCATGATCATCTGCATAAATCCACTCATGTACAAGACCCTCAAACCCAGATCCTCATATGCATAACTGACCCCTGCTCCGCTACTCACACGATGCAACCTCCTTGACCGCCGATCACAGAACCAACACTCTGGCTCACTCGAAATAAAGACTTCACCGTGCGTAGTGACCAGCAATAGTTTAATTCTACAGTATCTATTATTATCCATTACGCTATTAGAAAGCCACTCATACCACATCAAAGAGACACCTCGCTGGTGCTATGTGCACTTGTAGTCGTTACATGAGACTTGTTATACTTATCCGCCGTCACAAGATTCGCCTCATCTCCCCCGTCACTATACTGAACCTTGAACGTCCTCTGCAGCTCAATCCCACCGTGATCCGGCGCGTGTATCGAGTCCCCCGTCCTAGAAGGAAGTTCTACACGAGCACGGCTCCGGCTCATGATGTGTGACTTGCGTCCGTATTGCTCTCCGTAGTTGTTGTATTTGCTCGAATCGTAGGAAGAACCTCCGAGGACGGGAAAGAGACGAACAAGAAGGATACGAAGAGCGGGCATGGATGCGCAGATGATGCCGACATTGATCTCGACTGTTGACCATATGGAGACATCTGTTTGGTCGTACGTGGGATTCTGAGAAGAATCGAGATCGACAAGATATTGCAGACGAATGATGCTCACGATGGTGACACTAAAAAGTTAGCCAACGCCATAAATGACAGAGGAGTACTCACAAAGTTCCAACGATAAACATGGCGGCGACACCAATCTTCTTCTTCCAGTGCAGCTTCAAGTTCCGAAGATACCACATCGGAATGCCCAGCATCCAGACATCTAGGGCAACGCTGATAGCCGCATTTGCCCAGCCGATGGCATTGACGTTGGCACTATACTGTTAGCTTGGCCATCATGGCGAGATTGAGAGTACTTACCACGTTCCCTTGTGCTCGCCATCCCATTTAAGCCAGAAGAAACTAACGGGAGAACATTGAAATACCGCCAAAAAGATAAAGGCAACACCGTAAATGCCATTAAAGACGACAGTCCCCCGGAGCAACTTCTGGGCAGGACCGGGAAAGATGCGCAAGTAGAAAAACAACAGCGACATCTTCAGCAGTGACACCTGCGCAAAGTAAAACACTTCGAGCAGCCAAAAGTAGAACCCAAACTTTGTGATCTGGTCAAACTCGAGTGTCCAGATGTCGCGTCCCTCTCCGTGTCCGGCCGTACCGTGAATGTTCATCGCCGTCGAGGGGATACCGAAGACGAGGGTGAGTACAATAAAGAGGTCATCGAGGCCAAAGTCGGAGTTTGTGATGAGAATCTTGGATCCAATACGTAGGAGAATCGAGATACCAGAAAAGGTGCCGAGGATGATTGTGACGTTGATAAAGAGGCTCGTCTTGTCTCGGACCGGGACTTGACAGTACGTGTTGGTCATGTTTTGGGTAGCTTTCCAGTTAGCAGAGTCCAACAATAAAGACAATCGACATACTCAGAGACTCCTTGACCGTACAACCGCCTGCGACACATATCGAAGCCGCAGGGATAACCTTCTCGTTAGTGCAGACACACTTGACGTCGGCAGAGTCGCAGTCAGACTTTGAGATCGCATCGCCAAGGCACGATCCCTACTTGGCAGATTAGCGCGACCGCGCGAGGCGCAGACCAAAGACGGGAAAGGCTTACAGCGCACTGGGGTAGCTCAGCCAGCAGCTCCTTTGTCGAGATGCTGGCGGCGGCGAGCCAGCACGGCATCAGTGCCGCGAGCAGAGGCACAGTCCACTTCATGATGATCGACAACCAGAAGATCAGCCTGGGGGAAAGGCCCGCGTGTCCACGGAGCTACGAAGGATATATACTGAGCGACCCCTGGACGGCGAGTTCCACAGAACGATGCTCGCCTATGAATCTGTAAGCGACCAGGCTTCGGCCGATCCGCCGTTCTGGAGCCGGGAGAGATCCGGGCATGGGAATCCACTAGTCAAGATGGGACGAGGACATGGGCGTTTTGGACGTGCAAGGGTGGCATTGTTCAGGAACTAGAGGGAGCTAGGCCAGGGCTAAGATACCAGGCCGGCACCGTTCTACCCGATGTCAAGAGTGCTAGACGAAAAGAGAAAAAAAAGGTCTCGTGTTGATCGTCGCAGCTGATGTTGCGCACGATGAACATGGAGTGATAGATGACAGGTCCTGTGATTGCCACGTGAGGCTTGCATGATGAACTAGGGTTGCATGTTTTCTTTTGATTCCCCAGTTTCATCTGGACGTCTAGAACCTGATCCTAGGACGAAGCTGTTACCTGAAAAGACACTCTCCGAAGCCACTGCCTGGACTCAATCCACTCTTGAACGGGGAACTCACTCGCCTGGAACAAATTCAACCGTCGCTTCAAGCCGGAGGGGCAACGGGACGCACTACGGAAGAACCCCCTCGGCGCTTGACTCAAGAAATCCATCTTGAAACCCCTGGTTGGGAGTCGACCCTGTGGATCATCCCCACCTCCTGCGATAACACGGACTGCTGCCCCTGAAGCCAACAGCTTCTGGAATTCGTCAGCCATAGACGCAGCACTCCACGGGCTGTTCTAATTACTCTCGAATTACCAGGTTGAGTAAAGGTTGCCTCCATCAGATCATCCTTGGAACAGCCCGTCTGAAGGTGTCCGCGTCTCTCGGCACAGAAAACACCGAACGGATTAAGCTACTGGCCAAAGTACGAATCTTGTTCTCTTTTGTGGAAATTTGATCTCATTCATCTGCATCGGCCATGCTAAGCGATAATGAAGGATCACCCGAAGGACCAAGGTAGACCTGGCAACCGTATTCTTCGCCGACAGGCACGCGTTGGGTAATTCCGCCGAGGATAAACGCTAGGGGCTCCACGTGGTGGGTGTCCACGCGAGATGGGATAACAGCGCGTAGGAGTAAAAAGGATATAAACCCTGGGAAAGTCTCCAAGTTGTCGGTACGAGAGATTCAGATTTGCTTTGTTTGCGACTGTGGCTTGATTAACGAGAGCCTCGATCGCTGACTCGCGGTACGGCGACATCATTACGAGCATGTCACTGAAGGTCACAGACTAGCCATTGGAGGTGACGCTATTCCTCACCCTGCGACGCCATTCCAACTTTGGAATGCAGTGAGCACCTATCGCAAAAAGTTCGGCGAACTACACGTTCTCGTCGATGCGGGAAGTTCTTCCTCGTCAGAGTAGGTCAAGGGGACTAATCCGGGGTCACGTTCTGGAACGACATCCTGGTATCATTCTGTGTATGCATTCGGAAATATACCCCCGAGACCAAGCTACGACCCCTAGTACGACTTTTGCATAGCAGGCCTCTTCTCAGGAAACTCCTCCGTCAAGTGACGAGGGATGCCCGTGGACAAAGACCCCGACATGTCCCTGATGTATTCCTTCCTTCCAGCCTTGTGCACCCGTCCGTTTATGATGATAATGTTGAGCTTGTCGTGGTCCTGGAGTATTGAGATATCCTGCAGAGGATCTCCGTCAACGAGGATGCAGTCAGCGTAGTATCCTGGCTGAATCTTTCCGAGCTCGTGGCCTCTCATCATGAGAGCAGCAACGCCTGCTGTTGCAGCAATGATGCTCTCGTGAGGAGTAAAGCCTAGCATCTTGACAAAGTGTTCAAGATCGCGCGCATAGGTTCCGTGCGGTGTCCACGCAAAACCATAGTCCCTATCTTGATCAGTTCTGCAAATGGTGGGTGGTATCTATCACTTACCCCCCTGGCAATACGACAATCCCTCGTCGGTGCATCTCACGCAACCCTGCGACCGCAATGTCGAGCTCTCGCTTATATCCAGCCTTCTCTGCTGCTTCGTACGTGTATCCAAAGGCATCGGCTTCGTAGGTCGTGGCGTAGAGCCAGTTGATTGCCGGCACCACAATGTTTTTGTCCTTGTCTCGCTCAAGCATATCCATGCCTACTTTGTCAGCCTGTGTCATCATTGTTTTTAGGAGACATACCTTCGTCGTCAACGTAAGAGCCGTGGTAAATCACATCCACACCGTGCTTGACACACATCTTGACCGAATCCCTGGCTCTGGCGTGTGCGCAGACTCGCTTCCCTCGCTTGTGAGCCTCATCCACACACGCAATAATCTCCTGGTCCGAAAAATAGCAGTCTTGAGCCGACCGAATCTCGGTAATTTCTTCGCCCGAGATGCTGAGTTTGACGTTGTCGACGCCGATGGTCTCGATGTTGTACTTGATGGCATCGCGCATTTCTAAACAGTCAGCAATGTTTATCAAGAGGCTGGCAACTTACCTTGTGGGCCATCTGCGAACCGTGTAATTCCAGCCACCAATTCACCTTCTGGCTTGGCAATCTCTCGGGCATTGGCCAGGTATCGAGGCCCTGGGATATCTCCCGCATTGATGGCATCTCGGACAACCACATCGAGTCGATCCTTGGCTGCAGCCGCTCCGAAGCACCTGGATAATTAGCAGCGAACATGGAGAATGACAGAGAACTTACATGGTGTATCCAGAGTCTAGAAAGCACTGGGCGCTCTTGATGGTCAGGAGAACGTGCTCTTCAACTTCGAGCTCGCCCAAACGGTTGAGATCACCACCGTTCCAGGTAAAGTGCGTGTGGCCATCTCCCAGACCCGACATGAGTGTTCGTCCTCTACCCTCGAAAACCCGAACAAGAGGATCTCGTTCAAGCTCGGCCTTGTTCGGGATCTGGCCAACCGCGGCAATCTTTTCGCCTGGTCTCGTTAATGCCACCCATGATAACATGACCAAGAAAACTCACCCTCTATCAACACATCTCCAGTGTACGGCTCTCGACCTGTTGAATCCAAAATCTTGACATTCGTAAACAGGATCTTTGATCTCTGATGAGTACCGTCGATGTGATACTCCTTCGGCTGGAGTTTCTTGTCCAGCTTCAAGTTGTTGATAAACTCGACGTTTCTGGGAATCTTTTGAGCATGAATCGGCTCCTTGCCCCACGAATCATGAGCGCCCTGAGGCCACGAGGTCTTTGAAATCTCGCCCTTTGTCATTCTGAATGCTTAAACTCAGAGTTGTCGATGCTAGAGTGGAGCCAAGTTCCCCGTGGGGAAGCGTCGTTATGTAGGTAGGCCGGTTGGCCAGCCCGTCTGCCGACACCGCTTTGTGGCTTGCATCACCTGGCAAAGTTCCGAGAAATTCATGTCCGCTCATCGCCGCCATCTCCGTCTTGGAGAGCGGGGGATCGACGCCCCGTCATCTCCGCGGCTAACGGTGAGGGGAACCCGGTAGAGGAGAGGTAATTGGCATCAAGGCCCTATGGGCCAACTCGACTCAATTCAGATTTAGGGGAGTCGTCCTGGGTTGCTAGGTTTGTTGTCGTTCTTGCAATTATGAGTATTGCATTTAGTATAGCCAGCTTAGCAAGCACTCAATCCAAGGTGGTCATCATCGCAACACCATAGCAAGGCAAACCAAACCTTAGGGTGGGGCACCCAGGTTTCGCCACAACCCCCTTTTCGTCATCGTGATAATCCGTATTATCTTACCCCTCATGAATAAGGCTGATAAGGAATTCGGCCATAATATTATCAATTCCTCATCAAATTAAATGAAATCTTTGGTATATCTTCTCTAAAAGATATAGATCGTGAATATCTAATTAAATCCGCGATTGCGCAAACCGAATGGGATACAATCGCCTCTTCAGCAAGAAGCTACGGTATCCCACGTACAACCTTACAAAGTCGGCTCTAAGGCCATACAAATATCCACGATGCGATGGAATCCTTCTAATGACTATCTAGAGAGCAAGAAGAAGAGCTCGTACGTTGGATTCTCCAAGAAGAAGCTGCTAGCCGGGCTCCCTCGAAGGCACATATCTAAGGCTTCGTACAGCTAATGGCGAGCGTTGCCGGCGATGAGGAACCCATCGGCCATAACTGGGTTGACCGCTTCTTTGACCGCCACGAAGAGGTCAAAATGAAGCTATCGCGATCAGTTGAAGCTTCTCGTACGCGTTCAACCACCAAAGAGAAGCTTGAAGAGCATATTGACCGCGTGGATTACACCCTCACGAGCCTTGGTATTCATCATAGCAATATCTTCAACGTTGATGAACACGGGCTTGCAGAAGGGGAGACCCGGGCTGGCAAGGTAGCTAGAGCTTCCCTTACGAGATATACAACTATCACCGAAAGCGACTCTCGTACGTGGGCCTCAATCCTCGAGTGTATCAGCGCATCAGGAGTCAGGTTAACCCCTGCCATTATCCTTACCGGCTCGAAACTCTAAGGGCAGTGGTTTCCCGGCGAAAACACGCTAGATTGGTTCTTTGACTGTACTCTAAGTGGCTGGTCAAATAAGGTTATCTTTAGGAAGTGGTTTACCGAGATCTTCCTACCCGAGACCCATATGAGCGATATCTCTTAGATTGCGCGAAGGCATCCATCAGGTACCAGACAGGGATCTAAGCCAGTCATGGCCAGGCGCTGATTTCTCCCGCTACAAATGCAATAGGATGAGATCAGGATGACACCAAAGTATTGGCAGAAACTGATAGTGCTCTAGCAGTGGGGCCGGTGACCGGTTGGATGCCTTCGCGCAGTCTAAAAGATATAAGCTTAGCGTATACTTATCTTAGACGGCTATCGCTTATATATAACGATTGAAATTATGTTTATGGCATAGTTGAATAAGGTCTAGCTTATATACCTTCCGGCACACTCGTCGCATGTCTCCCAGCCGCTGGATGTGGGTTTATTCTCACCGATAAAGTCCTTTTTTCGTCGTGCAATAAGGGACTTCGCGTCATTCAATACCACGGCGCTAATATAGAAGCAACGCTTCATCGAGGCATATAAGAAGGTCACAGGCGAGGCTTTTACAAGCCGGAATATCAGATCAGGCTTCAGGGCTGCTGGAATATGCCCTATTAGCAAGGAAAGGTTAATAGACCAGGTTGTTACCCCTGAACAGCCGCCATCGTCACTGACGGCGCCGCATACGCCGAAGAAGAGGGAAGCTTGTGATGATGATCTTTACCGTACGCCAAAGAGTGGAAAAGACGTGAAATCGCAAGCCGATCTTCTTCGTGGTAGCTGTGATGACTTCAATCGTGACCTACGGTATGTGATGAATACCCATGCAAGGGAATTCGACCGCAAGAACACCATGATCGCGGCCTTACAGCTATGGGTGACCTTTCTCGAGGAGAAGTTGAGGTCGAAAGAGACGACCGGGCGCAAGGCAGTTGACTATGACCCTAATAAGACCTTCGCACACATCCCAGAAATTGCTCGTGCTCATTATGAGGCTACACAAGCAGCTTCGCGTTATGAAGCTATGTACGGTCCTAATTTATATGATGATGCGATGGAAATTTCACGGGCTGAAATTGAAGAGATGTATACTAATTTCTAGTTGTAACTATCCAAATTGACCTTCATTTCATTGAGAAATGGCCGAGTTACAGTAATTGAGCTGATCACCGGTGAGGCATTTGTGGATGACGAAACTGGGGTTGTGGCGAAACCCGGGTGGGGCACCCTATTGGGTTATCTTAGTGGGCTCACTGCTGACAGGCACACTAATAACGATGCCCGTTGAGGATTTGCAGTTTGTGAACCTGCTAGCAGTCAGTCACTTGGTCCTCACCTGTAGCTGGGCTCACCTCACATCAAATGGTGTAACGGCTAGGCCTTGAGTATGCTAAGGAATAGCTTGTAGTTAGGGCATCGTAAACTTGGCTGATCTTTAAATCTCGACTAATTCCACTTAGCAACGGAATTCCGCACTTCCGCGTCCAGTACTAGGTAGTTCACAACAATTGTTGTCCATCTCAATAACCTCTCTAAAAGATATCGAGTACAATATCAAAGAACACAGTAATCAACACATTGCAGAACCAAAATCCAATGCTGTGAAACGTCGTGACCGCTTGAAAACCTTGCTCGACATGTACGTGCCAAGTGTTTGTCTAGTGACCGCCTCCAGGACTGGCCGGCTCAGTGGATGCCAGAGTGCAGCAGTGCAAGAATCTAGAGATAGAACTCGTAAAACGTACAGCTAATTCTGCCTCTCTTATGTGGCATGTATTAGCACGAGTTAATCGGACAGTGCTAGCCATCTATTTGTTGCGTTTGCCAACTCAGGCTGAGCTGGGTACTGGAGCCCGTGAACAGTCCGACACGGGTCCATCAGGAACCCGAGCTTCAACCCGACGGCTTTTACAACCCCGACCTTAATGTTGATTTACTGCAGCGTGGCTTGGCGGTTACTATGTCTTGCGCTGGGCCACATAGGTATCACAGAAGACGCAATATAGAAACATGCCCATATCTATCTATACTCTCGACAGTTTCCACCAAATACCCATCTTTTCGACTTGAGTCTCCGGCATGGCAGATAACGCCGTCTCTTTTCACGGCGAAGTAGCCATCATCACTGGCTCAGGGGCTGGTCTTGGTCGTCTTTACGCCGAGTGCCTAGCCCGTCGAGGAGCAAAGGTCGTCATTAACGATATCGCTCATGATGTAGCCCGGGAAACAGCCAACAGCATCAACTCGGCCGGCGGTACCGCCATCGCCTATGTTGGCAGCGTTGCAGACCGCGCCGTTACCGACGGTATGGTCCAGACAGCTATACAGACATGGGGCCGCATCGACATCATCATCGACAACGCTGGCGTGCCAAACCTTGGACCGTTCAGCTCGGCTCAAGAGGCTGACTTCGATCGCCTGATCAACATTAATCTCCGCGGACCATGGAACCTGACAAGAGCGGCATGGCCACAAATGGCTGCCCGTGGCCATGGCCGCGTTATAATGGTCTCGTCGTCCACCTTTCTTGGCCACGCCAACCTGGCCACTTACGCAATGACGAGGCGGTTAAGGAGGTTTGATGCCTTTGATGGCGCCGGCAGCTGCTTTCTACTACATATGCACTTTCATTCTATAGGGGACAGCCTCGAGGTCATGACAGCAAAGATGCCTCTTTGGGACTGGAGCTTCGCATACCAGAGAAAGCCTGCCGAGTCCATTGTTTCATAGAAGCCAGCAAACAGTTCATTCTCGATGATAAGAATCTTGAAGAGGTTGTCCTCGATGGTAAAAATCTCGGTGCCCCATTCGGGCTGCTCCATCATCGGGACTATCATTTCTCGGCCTTTGCTTATCAGGAGACGCCGTAGACTCAGAGCTGCAGCATGAACCTTGCCAGCGGATGCAGACATACATCGGCGTTCAATCTCTAACAGAGCCTGGTCTAGTGCATCAAGATCCTCCCTGTATCTTTGAAGTGTTAAAGAGGCTACAGAATTTCCTGTAACATCTTTAGTGTTTTAGATAGTAGCAATCTCTAGTCCTGCTGTGCCACGGAGACATTCCAGAGAGAAAATAGACTTGGCAACTTGATAGATGATCAGACAAAAGGCCATCTCTGTAGGGCTTTCGCGGGGCTGTACGGGGTCGACAGATCCAGGGAATAAGTCAGCATCATTGAGATTCTGAGGCATCTTACAATCCCAGCTGATGGGGATTCGAGAGCAGCTCAAGGCCGAGGTCAAAGTGTGGGTGACATCTTGCAGAATGATGTGCCACCATATGCGCCTTCGCATTTCCGTCTCAAACGGGGGCAGGCCTAGGAGCTCACCATCCCGATGGTACCCCATCTTTACGGCCATCCGAAGAGCCGTGCCGGTTAGAATCCAGGCCGTGTCCTTGTCGTGGCGATTTCGGAGGGAGAGCTAGATATGATGAGTCTGAGTCAACAGCCAGGGGCTATGCGTGAGCGACGTCTTACCAAGTACAGCACCAAAGCCTGCAATGCCACCATATCAAAGTTCTTCATCACGTTGAGTTTCCTCAAGATTGTCTCGGTGCATTCTGTGTAGTCTCTGATCGCATCTTGTCGCGAGCATCCCAGCTTTTGTTGCGATTCCGATTCGGACATTGACATAGAAGCTAAGGTAAAGATGGCGAAGCGTAGCGCTTGGTAATTGAGGGGGATAGCTCCTATATTGGATGCTTCTTCCGTTACATAGGGCTGCACGGATGGGGTATGGATCACTTTGGTTAAGGGGTTTACTCGGTCCAAGAATAGCTGCCAAAGAGTGAAGGTCTGGACTGTGCTGGGTTGGACAGAGACAAAGGAAGCCGTCAGGAATCCGGCTGAATGAGCCGGGTCACGATTATCTGCAGCCTTATCTCGAGGCGGCGTCTCATCGCCCAGACTCGCATCAGTTTCAAGCATGTCTCTAATGGCTCGAAGCTGCACCGTGTATCAGGAAAGATGCGATTAGACAGCGGTGAGGGAAGGCCTACCTCTTCATGGATGGCTGCTCCTAGATGGCTGTCCATGTATCGTACGCCATCTTCACTCTGGACCATCTTCCCTGCTGGTTTCGATAACGATTGGGACAGCGGCATAGTGGACGGAGGCGCGTCACGGGGCGCATCCACTCGGGGGCAATCCTCGGCGGGAGACGCAGAGTTATTAGTCGCCGGAGCTGGCTTAGAGCCGTCCTGGTTGATTAATCGGTTCAGTTGCTGCTCGAAATGCGCCAGCTTGTCGAAGAGCTGGTCGACTTGCCGCCGGCGCTTGCGAGTTGGCGCCATATTCCCTGGCATGCATTCAACACTTGCCTAGAGTTCAACAATCAGACTCTGTACATCATCTCGGTAGTTAACGATGCCCAAAGAGGCAACGGGGCTGAAGAGTGATGACGATGGCGACACGGCAGCGCGTGCCCATTGCGACGCGTTGACAAGGGCGTGGTTTTGTTTGCTCCGCACCTTGACACAGTTGAAGCAGGGCAACCTGCGATCACACTTGATCTTCCGATGCTGGCATGAAACGCATGACAAGGCTCGTGTACATCTTGAGGGACCGTTGTTGGGCATTGCTGGGCAATGATTGTGGTGACGCGCCTCGATTCAAAGCGGATTAAGACAATGCGATGAGTGAAGAATAAAGAGGGACGAGAGCAAGCTCTGAACGTCCTCTGAAATAGGAGTAATTTTAGTAAGAATAGATGTCTGGGTCTCGTATAGGGGGCTATTGGTAGACAAAACGGGATCTTTGATAAGCCGACGCTAGTCCATCTTTCTCTGTCGCTTGTACCTCGTAAATCCACATATCCAGATACGTCAGAGGTACGCGTAAACTTAGGTCCTGATGCCAATCG